>QRFJ01000526.1:129139-291140 GCA_006176705.1 Cocos nucifera | reverse complement strand
GATCCAACTCCTCTTCTTCCCAACCAATCACAACCCTTTGTGAAATCAGATCTAAATCTGATTGGTGGGAATAGAGTCCCCTGGATTCCTCCTTAGAGGGTGCCTAAGACCAGTCAAAGTTGGTTCTTAGGAGAACTCTAATTGGAATCCAAAAAGGAGATGGAGTCCCTTGTCCAACAGGGACTCCTAGGCGCCTCCAACTTGGGCACACGCCAAGGGTGGCGTGCGCCCTCCTCCTTGCCAGGTTCTGGCAGGGGGACAAGGCCCCCACCAGCTCTCCAATAGGTGCATGACATGTGGTCAAAAGTCAAAGTGTCAATGGTCAACATTTGACCAGTCAAAGGTAGACTTTTGACCAAAGTCAAAGAACAAGAAATGGCAGGTGACCAAAAATGGCAGGTAATGTCTTACAAAATAAGACAACCTTTTCTGACTTGGACAACCTCCAGTCAGACCATATGAAGGCCTCTGATTGAGCACAAACTCCTTTGGCTCAGTCAGGACAACTTATTTATGATAGTAAAAGAAGAACGTTAGGTTCAATCGAGTGCTAGCACGATTTTCCTTGAACCTAATTGAATCTCATTCAGATCAATTGAACTGGATCAGTTCAATTGATGATCACCAGATTCAAACCCTTGTTTGTGTGACCCAGTTAGGTTCAGTTCTGTATGGTAATGGGATATGTCATGATCTCTATCATCGACATCATCGAAACTCCTTTCGATGGATCAGAACTCTTCTGATTCGAACAGCTAGAATGATCGATCATCTAAATCATTCTAATTGCTCCCAAAATCCACCAGTGACACCTAGCAGTATATGGTGGCAACCCATCAGAGCTGAATGCGAACCTCTTGGTGCAGCTACCTGTGTGATTAAGTTCTTCTATCTTGAGCCCCGATCAGATTAGGGTTAAGGTGAACTCGTCAAACCCTAGTCTCTGTCATATGATGTAATCATTCGATTCAAGTCCAATGTGAAAATCTAAATAGAAACTCTTTCTATTATTTCACTCTGCCATGGCCATGGGCTTCTGGACTTGATTCTCATGATCATCATAGGGCTGCTCCTCTACCACCGAGGTAGATAGATTCCATCTTGATGCAATCCAGTTCCTACAATGAACATGCTATAGCCAACATACACCTCAGGGTTCCATATGGCTAGGAGACCGAGTAATGGTGTAGTCAAACTATAACACCCTCAAGGTGAACTGCCGATGCATCCTCAGGTCAAAGAACCAGACACACTACTGCAGCATCGAGTCAGTCATTGACGAGAAGGTAGACTTCCCTAATGACTACTCGAGGTGGTCACGCTCAGTGCCCTCGTTCTCTAACGAGTACCTGTACTCTCGCTCCGGTGTCTCCACACCGTAGACTCAAGACTCATCTACTAAAGAGAAGCGATTGTACACCAACCTTCCGGATCAATCACCATCCTCGTGATGATCCTATGGTCGGGAGCATTTTATGAGTTAATAATGATTATTCATGTCTTAAATTTTCAACTCTTGAAAATATGAATTATCATTACCATTAACTCAAAGGATGTATCACAGACACTAAATACACATATGTGATAGAAAATAACCCATTTTATTGATTATAGTCAAAATTATAATTTTGCCCCTAGAAGTGTATTACAAGTGTCAGCCAATTCTGGCTTCTAGGGCACATATATCTAACAATCTCCCACTTGTCCTAAAGCCAATTGGCTACAAGTCTAAGTCCCATCTTCTCAAGGTGGGCTTCGATCTTCTGCTGGCCCAACGGCTTTGTAAGTGGGTCTGCCACATTATCTGTGGAGTTGACTCTCTTGACCTCGACGTAACCCTTCTCGAGGTAATCGCGGATGAGGTGGTATCGCCGCTCAATGTGCTTGGATTTCTGGTGAGACCTCGGCTCCTTAGCAAGGGCTATGGCGCCATTGTTGTCGCAGTATAGAGGAATGGCATCTGATGGCATTACTCCAATTTCTGCAGCAAACTTCTTGTACCAGAATGCTTCCTTCGCAGCCTCTGATGCAGCGATATATTCTACTTCCATGGTGGAATCTGCTATCACGGTTTGCTTGGAACTCTTCCAGCTGACAGCACCACCATTGCACACAAACAGACTCTCAGATGTCGACTTTCGATCATCTATATCGGACATGAAATCCGAGTCTGTGTATCCCTGGACTTGGAGTTCTCCTTACCAAAGACCAACATCATATCCTTAGTTCTTCTCAAGTACTTAAGGATACATTTCACAGAAGTCCAGTGTTCTTCACCTGGATTTGACTGATATCTGCTTGTGACACTCACAGCATGGGCTATATCAGGTCGTGTACATAGCATGGCATACATGAGGCTCCCTATTGCAGAAGCATAAGGGATCTTGCTCATGCGTTCTATTTCCTCAGGTGTGCTAGGGCACATCTTCTTGGAAAGATGAATACCATGTCTGAAGGGTATTAATCCCCTCTTAGAGTTTTCCATACTAAACCTCTTTAGTACTTCCTCTATGTACATCTTCTGTGAAAGTCCTAGCATCCTATTCGGTCTATCCCTATAGACCTTAATTCCTAGAATAAAGGATGCTTCACCTAGGTCTTTCATGGAGAATTCCTTGGACAACCATATTTTGACTGTCGTCAACATGGGAATATCATTCCCAATAAGGAGGATGTCATCCACGTACAATACGAGGAAGACAACAGCGCTCCCACTGACCTTTTTGAAAACACATGGTTCCTCTTCATTTTTGATGAAACCAAACTTTTTGATCACATCATTGAAACGAGTGTTCCAGCTCCGAGATGCTTGCTTAAGTCCATATATGGACCTTTGCAGCTTGCAAACCTTGTGATCAGTATCACTGGATGTGAAACCTAGCGGCTGTTCCATATAGATATCTTCCTCAAGATATCCATTTAAGAATGCCATTTTTCACGTCCATTTGCCATATTTCATAATCGAAATAGGCTGCAACGGCAAGCAATGTGCGGATGGATTTTAGCATAGCCACTGGGGAAAAGGTATCCTGATAGTCAATGCCTTCGCGTTGACTATAACCTTTTGCCACTAGTCTAGCCTTGAATGTCTCCACATTCCCATCTGCACCAATCTTTCTCTTGAAGATCCATTTACACCCAATAGGTACTATACCTTCTGGTGGATCTACCAAGGTCCAGACTTGGTTTGAGTGCATCGAGTCAATTTCTGACTGCATTGCCTCTAGCCATTTCTCGGAGTCGATATCTGATATCGCCTCGTTGTAGGTTTTGGGATCATCACCATGAGCACCATTACCTACGAGGAACATTTTCCTCTACTTCCTCTGAAATAATACCTAAGTATCTTTCAGGGGGATGGAAAACTCTTTCCGATCTACGAGGTGGAGGAGGTAGTGTTCTTATTGGCTCAACCTGATTTGGTTCCAATTGGTCCTTAGCTCGTTGTACTTGTGAGACTTTCTCATCAAGCTTAATCTGCTTTCCAATGCCGCTATCTTGAATAAACTATTTTTCAAGAAAGATGGCATGTCGACTCACAATCACATTGTGGTCTTCTGGAATGTAGAAATAGTATCCTAATGACTCTTTAGGATATCCTATGAATCGAGCTCTGAAAGGACCTAAACTCTAACTTGTCCGCTTGTTGTCTTTTGACATGAGCCGGACAACCCCAAATTCTGAGATGACTCAGACTTGGTTTCTTACCGTGCCATATCTCATACGGTGTGGTAGGAACGGTTTTAGAGGGAACCCTATTCAGTAGATAAATTGAAGTTAACAATGAATGTCCCCAAAGAAAATCAGGGAGGTCTGTGAAGCTCATCATGGATCGAACCATATCCAATAGAGTCCGATTTCTCCATTCTGAAACCCCGTTGAGTTGAGGTGTTCCTGGTGGAGTCCATTGAGAGACTATGCCATTTTTCCTTGAGATAGTCTAGGAATTCCCGGCTAAGGTATTCACCTCCTCGATCTGATCGAAGAACCTTAATGGGTTTTTCAGTTTGTTTTTCTACTTCATGTCTGAATTCTTTGAACTTTTCAAAAGCTTCAGACTTGTGTCTCATAAGATACACATACCCATACCTAGACAGATCATCGGTAAAGGTAATGAAGTAGACAAAATTGCCTCTAGCCGGCACATCAAATGGGCCGCACACATCAGTATGTACTAGGGCAAGGAGATCTGTGGCCCTTTCCCCATGTCCAACAAAAGGGAGTTTAGTCATTTTGCCTTGAAGACAAGATTCACAAGTTGGATATGACTCGGAAAGTCAATGGACTCAATAGCCCATTTTTCTCCAATTTGTTGATCCTATCTTCTGCTATATGACCTAATCTCAGGTGCCATAGATATCTGTCGTTTGGACTATCCCTAGGTCGTTTGGCATTCACGTTTTGCTCGATAGTTAGAATAGGTACATCAATATGTAGCTGATAAAGACCATTAATAAGGAAACCATTTGCAATTTTATTTCTTTCATAAAGAATGTTACAATGGTCCTTAAAGAAGGTAATCACATAGCCTTCTAGTGCTAAGCATGAAACAGAAATCAAATTCCTGCTAGCTGCAGGCACATAATAACAGTCTTTCAAAACTAAGTCTAAACCAGATGGTAATCGAAGAGGGTATGTTCCCACGGCTACTGCAGCAACTCTTGCTCCATTACCGACGCGTAGGATCATGTCTCCATCCCTCAGCCTCCTGCTATCCTCAAGACCCTGCATGGAAGTGCACAGATGAGCACTAGAACCAGAGTCAAGCACCCAACTGGATGCAGAAGAAACCGTAAGGTTAGACTCAATAACGAGCATACCTCCAGAAGGACCTTCCTTCTTGTTCTTCAGGGTGGCCAGGTAAGTAGGGCAGTTCCGCTTCCAATGGCCGTCGCTGTTGCAATGGAAATACTTTTCCTTTGACATCGGCCTTCTTCTTCGGCTCTGCCTTCTTCTTCCTCCTTCCACCTTCTGCTTTTTCACAGACTTCTTTTTCTTTCCATAAGACTTTCTTTTGGAAGAAGTCCGTTCCATAGCAAGAACTGAGCCTTTAGAACCTTTCATAGAAAGCTCAGCGGTGACCAGCATATTCATTAATTCGGCCAAGGAATTTTGAAGTTTATGCATGTGGTAATTCATGATGAATTGCCCATATGCATCAGTCAAGGATTGCAGAATAATATCATTCTGCAGATCCAAGTCTAACTTCACACCGAGCTTCTCAAGCTCTTCCATGTCCTTGATCATCATCAGACAGTGATCTTGGACTGACTGCCCATCACGCATCTTAGCCTTAAAAAGTCATTTCATGACTTGATACTTGGCTGCGCGACTCTGTTCACCAAACATCTCCTGCAGGTGAGCCAACATTTGGCGAGCAGTCCCGATATCTTCATGTTGGCGCTGGAGCTCATCAGACATCGAGCCCAACATGTAATATCTGGCCTTATTATCTTCGTCTATCCATTTTTCCAGAGACGCTCTCTGTTCAGTGGATGGACGGGCTGGTAAGGTGGGAGGGTCCTGGTCCAATACATGGGTTAACTTCTCGGAACCCAAAACTATTTTGTAGTTCCTGAGCCAATCTTTATAATTGGGTCCGGTCAGTCTATGTGTGTCCAGGATACGTGCCAATGGGTTGGACGCAGACATTTTCCTGTAGAGAGTCAAAGATTCTAGTTAGATATTATAATTATGACTTGACCAATTTGTTTAGGAATTTTATTTTTAAACAAATTAGCTCTCCACTATTTTCTCGGATCCCTACACTCCCTCTGTAGAGATGCGAAAAATCTCCACGATTAATGATTTCTAGTGGGTGGTGCGGTCTCACCAACTGACTCATCACCTCACCTAACAGTTATTGGTGATGGGTTAGCCAATGAGTGAACAACTCTTGTTCAATGATTCTCTAATCATGGTGCACCCAAACTTGGTCTCTAATTCATGAATCTCACCGTATCCGAAATATTGATCCACTCCTTAGTTAAGTCAGACCCACCATTTGCACAGACTGGATTCCTAATTGAGTCTCTCACCGTATCCGAAATATTGAGCCCAACTCATCCTCCAGCCCATAGCATCCAATGCCTAATAGACATGGTTGCGTCTTCCCGGTGCAACTGAGCCACTGTATCCAGCCGAGAACAATCAACCCCGGGAAGGGCCCGCACATCTACAATGGTGGAAGACCTCAGACTTAATCTTTTCTTAGGGAGAATTGATTCAGGTCTCATTAAACTAGACTTATCATAGTCATAACAATTATGACTAACCTAGTGGCATGGGTTAGCTCGGATTATTGACCACCTCAAATCAGAACTGGATCAACAGATATGGCCAGGTAAGTGAGACCGGTGGAAGGGATATGCCATTAACTCGTACAAGAACGCATTCAGGTCGAGTAGCTTCCAATTAAAAATCAGTCGGTCGTATGTGCCAAACTTACCTTAGACACCAAATTGTTGAGCCAGAACCAATTGGGTTAGCCTACAATCCAGACTCTAACCTCTGAGCCTAATTAGGTCTTGCTTGATCGTGACTCGATCTTGACCCAGACTTAATCCTATTAGGCTGGTCAATTTAAGCATTGTTGATCCCATCTAACCAACTCTTGATTCGGTTTGATCAACCGCTTAGACCTAATTGAGCTACCCAAGCCCGAACCCAGTATTATGAATATGTCTTAGATCTGAAATTCTTAATTTTAGACCTAATTAATATTCCATAATCTTAATTCTTAATTAAGTAGGGTTCATAAACAAAATATGCACAATAAATCCTAGAGTTTCAGGATCTAGAATTTTGCAGAAAGTAAGTTTTGGATTTCTGATTAAGGACGAACGCGCAGCACCCCTACACATCATAAGAACATCCCATCGGATGGGAGGAGAGGGCCTTTAAACCCTTCTTCGTTCTTATGACCGGACGGCCAAAAGGAACGCCTTAATCAGGAACATGTAATACTACAAAACAGTTTTAGATCTATATCATATATCTCATATACAAATTAGATCTAATCATGGCATATTTTGCATACATCTCATGTATCGAATCATGCATGTTTTCAGATCTAAATTATCTCATAATAATCTGAAAAATTAGATTTAAATTGATCTCATCAAAATAAACTCTAATCTAGACAACTACATAGAACTATTCTACTAGTCTAGACATGCAACAATCATATCTCATATGATATCTAAAATTAAATAATTTTTATTTACTATTTTTCAGATGTTATTATAATAATTATAATATCAAAAAATAGTAAATAAATAGATCTAAAATATGATTTAATCAGATTAAATTGAAAACATGCAAGACTATTCTATAGAACTATTCTATTTTAGAACTAGTCATGCATATTTTCTAATCTTAGATCCAAATCATTTAATTTTAATTTTTTCTGATTTCAGATCTGATCACATCTCATGTGACATCTGAAATCACATATTTTCTGATTAGAATAAATTTAAAATCAGATCTAAACACTTTTAGAACCTTGGCTCTGATACCAGTTGAAGGAAAATCCTGATTTTCCGGACCAGGTTCGTTCAGATCTGATCAGATCAAGAGATATATTTCAAAAAAATTTTCTCTTTGATCCTAATCAGATCTGGGATGTTTCAGATCTGATTCTTATTATTCTAATAATAAAATAAAATCTAGATAAATTAAATTAAATTTAATTTATCTTGATGTAGGGTAATCCTATTACCTATTGATGATCCTGTAAGCAGCGGAAGGTTCTGGATCTAGCCACGCAAGTGCCTGGCCTCTACCGATATCCACTCGGGCTGGATCTAGAGATCCTCTTCTTCTCTATCATGTCTCCAAAAATCAGATCTGGATCTGATCTGGAGGATCTTCAAAACATCTTTCGAAGATCAGCAGTTGTCCTTTGCAGCAGCGCAGCCTTCTAGCTTTCTATCGCCTTTCTCTCGTCTGGATTGCACCAACTTGGATCCCAAACACCTTTGGGCGTGGAGAGGAGAGGGAGAAGATGGGCTTGGCATGGAGGAGGAGGGAGAGGCAGCCTTGGGGCATGGGATTTTTCAATTGATTTCAGATACTCCTTGAGTTGGGCGCAGGGTCTTATTTATAGACTATGCGTGATCCAACTCCTCTTCTTCCCAACCAATCACAACCCTTTGTGAAATCAGATCTAAATCTGATTGGTGGGAATAGAGTCCCTTGGATTCCTCCTTAGATGGCGCCTAAGACCAGTCAAACTTGGTTCTTAGGAGAAGTCTAATCGGAATCCAAAAAGGAGATGGAGTCCCTGTCCAACAGGGACTCCTGGGCGCCTCCAGCTTGGGCACACGCCACCCTTGGCGTGCGCCCTCCTCCTTGCCAGGTTCTGGTAGGGGGACAAGCCCCCACCAGCTCTCCAATAGGTGCATGACACGTGGACAAAAGTCAAAGTGTCAATGGTCAACATTTGACCAGTCAAAGGTCAACTTTTGACCAAAGTCAAAGGACGAGAAATGGCAGGTGACCAAAAATGGCAGGTATTGTCTTACAAAATAAGACAACCCTTTTCTGACCTGGACAGGCTCCAGTCAGACCAAGTGAAGGCCTCTGATTGAGCACAAACTCCTTTGGCTCAGTCAGGACAACTTATTTATGATAGTAAAAGAAGAACGTTAGGTTCAATCGAGTGCTAGCACGATTTCCTTGAACCTAATTGAATCTCATTCAGATCAATTGAACTGGATCAGTTCAATTGATGATCACCAGATTCAAACCCTTATTTGTGTGACCCAGTTAGGTTCAGTTCTGTATGGTAATGGGATATGTCATGATCTCTATCATCGACATCATCGAAACTCCTTTCGATGGATCAGAACTCTTCTGATTCGAACAGCTAGAATGATCGATCATCTAAATCATTCTAATTGCTCCCAAAATCCACCAGTGACACCTAGCAGTATATGGTGGCAACCCATCAGAGCTGAATGCGAACCTCTTGGTGCAGCTACCTGTGTGATTAAGTTCTTCTATCTTGAGCCCCGATCAGATTAGGGTTAAGGTGAACTCGTCAAACCCTAGTTTCTGTCATATGATGTAATCATTCGATTCAAGTCCGATGTGAAAACCTAAATAGAAACTCTTTCTATTATTTCACTCTGCCATGGCCATGGGCTTCTGGACTTGATTCTCATGATCATCATAGGGCTGCTCCTCTACCACCGAGGTAGATAGATTCCATCTTGATGCAATCCAGTTCCTACAATGAACATGCTATAGCCAACATACACCTCAGGATTCCGTGTGGCTAGGAGATCGAGTTATGGTGTAGTCAAACTATAACACCCTCAAGGTGAACTGCCGATGCATCTCAGGTCAAAGAACCAGACACACTACTGCAGCATCGAGTCAGTCATTGACGAGAAGGTAGACTTCCTAATGACTACTCGAGGTGGTCACGCTCAGTGCCCTCGTTCTCTAACGAGTACCTGTACTCTCGCTCCGGTGTCTCCACACCATAGACTCAAGACTCATCTACTAAAGAGAAGCGATTGTACACCAACCTTCCGGATCAATCACCATCCTCGTGATGATCCTATGGTCGGGAGCATTTTATGAGTTAATGATTATTAATGTCTTAAATTTTCAACTTTTGAAAATATGAATTATCATTATCATTAACTCAAAGGATGTATCACAAACACTAAATACACATATGTGATAGAAAATAATCCGTTTTATTGATAATAGTCAAAATTACAATTTTGCCCCTAGAAGTGTATTACAAGTGTTAGCCAATTCTGGCTTCTAGGGCACATGTATCTAACAAAACTAGCCGACACAATTGCAGGTTGGCATAAGTATGGGGCACGGTATCAAGATGGCAAACATTGATTGGAATTATTCTGCTTAAGAAGTGATTTCTCTAGACCATAGATTGACAAATCGATCCCCAATTCCTTCTTACACTACTCCAACATTTAGTTGAGATCAGTTTGTGGTGCTTTCTTCTCTGCCACCAGCTAAGGTGCCAAGTGCTTGACTGGTTCCTCTAATTTGGCAACTTTATCACTCTAGGTCACAACCTCAGCAGCAATAGTCACGATCACTTTGCTTTGCCATCAAAATGCTAAAACTAATCAACCTTATGACCATCCCTCCTCGTGGCTTCCTACTTGTGTAACCAACCATACCTTTGGGTATGCATCATGCTTGGGTGTGCATGGCATGGGAGGTGGGTGATATCCTCGATGGACTAAGGTCCCCTAACTATCGGCAAAGATTAATGATAGGTAAAGCATCCATGGTTGAGCATACAAGTTTGATAGCTTCAAGACAATTGTCAACCCTGGATCCCTTTCCTAGGCTACCACTTCT
The DNA here is from genome assembly GCA_006176705.1 of Cocos nucifera. Lineage (NCBI taxonomy): Eukaryota > Viridiplantae > Streptophyta > Magnoliopsida > Arecales > Arecaceae > Cocos > Cocos nucifera. The sequence continues at coordinate 280,790 of QRFJ01000526.1, read as the reverse complement.
ACTGACAACCTTGATGCCTTCTCATGCTATAGGAGTGTGGAGAGCCAATTTTTCTTGCCCCTCACTCTAGCCTTGCAAGCTTTGCAGAGGTCATCCTGAGTGAATTTGACTAGACATGTTGAACACTGTTCCTAGCTAACTTAGCAATCGAATAGTGCTTACCATGGCTTGGCAAGTGACCAACCCTCTCAGTTGGGTACTTCTTTTCTTGGTTTGCTCATGGCCTCCCTTGCATGTTGGGCTGCAACCACCATAACGATATCGACCACTTTCAAAACTAGATTGCTACCAATGTCCATCACTTCCCATTTAATCGAGGAACTTGAGTAGCCCTTTGTTAATATTATTTTGGATGACATCTTGAAACATAACAAGATGGTTAGTCGAGTAACTCCAAAAACTATACCATTTGAAAAATTCCCTCCCCTAATTTTGTTGGCCAATGGAATTTTATGCCATGCTCGTATTTTAATAAAATGTCCATTCAATAGGTGATCAAATGTTGGATCAACTTTTATTTTGTCAAATAGATAGGTGTGGACAATGCCACTAGCATTCATCTCCACATACTATTGAGCAATGTCCTCCAACTCCGCCAAAGCCTTAGCCTTGATAGTATAATTGTATAAGGCTTTTGACTGATCACGTCGGCCACATCAATTTCTAAGTTGGAATCCTGATAATAGGTCCCAAATGAGGCATTCTTCATCTGGGCCTCTTCCCTCAGGAGGGCCTCATATTTGGTCACTTGAGCTGCTAGTTCAAGAGTCCAACACACTCAATACCTTCAAACCTCTTCCAAAGCTTGATGTCAAGCCCGAACATAGCAAGTTGAACTAATTTGATAGTTCAAAGAGGGATATGGCATTTTATGCACACTCACTTGAAGTGAGTGATGAACTAGTAGCTGATTTTTCGAGTTGTTAATACAACTTGGACAAGTCAATGACCAACCATTCAAGTTCCATCCTAAAGAATTGGATCCTCCATATCCTGCTAGCAAATATTAGAGTTAGCCACCATGCTAGTGTACTACCAAAAGGTGGTCTTATCAATGAACTCAAAAAAAATCTGAAGAGCTCACTGTAGGGCATCTCATCACATTTAACCATGAATCAGCCAATGTGTCTATAGAGGATTGGTTGTCCTTGCCAGTGAATAAGGTAAAGTTAGGGGCTCTAAACCCAGGCAGGAATGGATGAGCCCTATTGATCCAATTAGCATATGGACTTTTGTACATTGGTTGTCTAATTTGTCTAAGCCTTAGCCTATGATACTCCTGGAGTATTTCATCCACCTGAGCAACCCCCCATAAAGGAGGTGGTGCTAGACCATGTTAAGGTTGCTCCTTTATGATCCCAGCCCACCTACCCAGCTTCTGCAGTCAGATCACCCCTTCGGGTCTCACATTGGCCAAGCATTATCCCTGAAAAACATGATGGCACTACACTAGGCAGAAGTCTTTCTGCTTGATTTCATTTGTCTACCTCTTTGCTATTTAGCAGCAATGCTGGAGGAATCATGTCAATAAGGGAAGTAGCTCACTTATTGGTGGAATTCGTCATACTCATCTTTGGAGAGAAGTTGGCAGTTCACTCATATGTGCCCTTGATGTGGTGCAGTTCCCCCTTCAAGTTCTGAGCGAACCATATGAGGAAGTCTTGGACATAGTCAAAGTGTTCTCTGACCTCCTATACCTGTTCTAAACTGGTCATTGCGTTAGTGATTCTCTCAAGGAACTTCCAAGCTAAGGCCCTTCGGAGAGTCACCTAGTCTTGCAGGGTCTAATTGGATCCACAATAGAGATTCCCCCATTTTGGGGCAGCCTCCAGTGCCTTTTCCTTTTTTCGAAGTATAATCCTCAAGTATCTGAGGTCCCACCACGCATACCGAAAAGAATATATTGACCCTTTGGCTTGTCATATTGCAGGTGAACAATAAAAATAGAATCACATCATGCTCATGTGACATGTGGGAGGCTATCAATGGTCTAGGCCAATGAGCGAGCTCAACAAATAAAGGTAGGCGACACTGCAATTCTTTCAGTCGCCTCGCAACCGAGAACTTCACATTCCCATGAGAGTTGGGGATAAGTTGTAACTAAGATAACAGCAAAGAGATAAAGAAAGAGACTTTCATTACTCTTCACTATCAAGCTAGTACAATGGCTATTCACCTAGACTAAGGCAAGTCTCCTTGATTGCCAACATACAATGTGAGGTTACAAACATTAAACTAAGGGGACTGAGAGTCCATGATATGTGTTGTTGGGTTATTAGTTTGTTGAGAGCATATCCCTTTGTCTGGATGCCGAAATCCTTATAGAGAGAATCCTGAGATTATTGATTAAGAAGGTAGGCTAACGGACGATTATGTTAATTGTCTTCACACTCCTACGTTTGCCACTAAACATCCACTACTTTGAAACTCTGTGCCAAGCGAGCGTTGCAATGCATCACTCTCTTTGTTGGGATGACATGTGCTTTGAGTCATGCATCATCCTGTTGTTGCCTGGTTCCCACATATCCATTATTTTAGTTATATCTATTAGGATATATTTAGTTTTGCATATTTCTTCCAATATACAGTAGAATCTTTTATGATATTATTACTGGCCTATGTTGCCATATATGAACATCCTATATTCTATATATATTGGTCCATGAAACCCTAGAGGTAAGCTATTTTGCCTCTCTTTCATGGTATCAGAGCAGGAACCCTGATAGGAATGCGATGTTGTCGTTAAGACACCGTGTTTATCAGTTTAATCCGACTTCTTAAAATCATTGAAAATACGTAGATAGTAGTGAGTCGGGTCGAATCCACAGGGAAGGTAGTATTTTTAGATTTGAAATCTTTGATTTTTGAAAAGAAAAGAAGAAAAGGATTTTTAGAATCAAAAGTGAAATCGGAAAATTAAAAGCAAAAATTAAAAGGTGCAGGAATTTAAACTTGGTACTAAGATCTACTAGTTAGATCTTAGCATCTACTTGCAAGGCAATAATTTAAAGTGCAGAAATTAAATTGCAATAAAAATAAAAAGCAAGAAATTAAAATGCAAAAATAAAATTTTTATTAATTAAAATTTTAAAATTTAAATACATAAAATTTAAAAAGAAATAAAATAAAATAGCCTGATCTCTGATCTTGGATCGGCATTGGCAGAAAGATGGTGTAGAAGCTCGGCTCTTCTTCTCGGCACCCGTTGCTTCGAAGCAGCCTTTAACCCATAGCCTGGCTTCGCCCTGTACCAAAGCTTCACCTTGATCGGAGATGTTGATTTCTGATGGCCTGGGGTCCTTTTTATAGAGCTAGGAGGGCTGGATATTTTTTCTAAAGGCAATATGGGACTAATAGCCTTTGTAATCGTCAAAAATACAAAGAAATTTGGATAAAATTTGAATCAAAATAGCTCTGATATGACTCTGATAAATCTGATAAAATCCAGCCGTTCAACAGGAATCCAACGGTCCAAAAATCATCAAAATCGGATGCAGATAAGCTCAGATCGGGTCGGATTAAATTCTGGCCGTTGGATCGCGCTTGATCGAGGAAATCTGGCCGCAAATCGCGCTTCGGGAGTCTTGATCACCGCCGGCAGCATTCTGGACCGTCGGATCATCGCCTGGATCGAGCGCTGCCGTCCGATGGTGATCCGCGTGATGTTTGTATCTGAATAAAATTCGGAAGCAACCACAGCCGTCCGATCCTGACCGCAAACAACCACATCCGTCCGATCGCGCAATAACTGTTCCCATGGACCGCATGGACCGGCCGCACCGCACACCGCAACCAATCAGCGCCGCTGTTGTCGGACGAAAAGACTAAATTACCCTTGTGAGCCGCGATAAATTTCTGTAGACCCTTAAGGGGTCTAGGTCCACCACGTGGCAATCTCTGATTCGCCGGAATTTGCTGAGCTGGCGGTCCACGCCTGGATCGTGGACCGGCTGATGGCTTCAACGGCTGAGTCGGCTTTGATGGCTTGGCTTGGCTTGGTGGCTCGGCTTGCGGAGCCGGCTGAGCCATTTTCTTTTTTTATTTAATTTTTATTTATTTTATATTTTTAAAAATTCATATCTTTTCCATTTTAGCTCCGTTTTACTTGAAATTTATTTCGTTGTGATCAGAAAAAATGAGCTCTTTCTATTGATAATAAAATTTTATTTTTTAATTTTTATTATTTTTTATTATTTTTTAATTTTTTAATTTAATTTAATAATAATAAAAATATGAATTTTTCAAAAATTATATATAAATTGATTATTAATTCTTAAAAATTAATATAAATTAATTGAATAAATTAATACTTTTATTGGTGAATTTATGATGCTTATCACACCCCCCAACTTAAGCTTTGCTCGTCCTCGAGTAAAGAAAGAATTTAGTTTTAAATACCTTTTAACTTTAGAGTTTCGAATTTTACCTAAGCAATTTTCAAAATGGCCATTGATATTCAGTAGAGCTTAAATGAGATATATCATTGGGGTATTAATACTTATCAATAGAAAAATTAAGTAAAGAACATTAAATTTTTCAGAACTTTTTCTAAATTATTCCACTTTTATCTCTGATTTGTCTAAACTTTCATATAGGCAGGTGTATTGCTACTTCCATCCTTCATTTATTAATTTTTATTTTCACATTGCCCACTTTTTGATGCGAATATCATTGCTTACTTAGGCAACGGGACCCGGTTACTCGGTGGGAAACCAATGTTTTTTTTTTTTTTTTTTTTTTTTTTTTTTTTTAACGTTGTACCACTATTGAGTGTCTTAACTCCTTAAGCTTTCTATTTGATCCATGTAGCGAGTCTTGGGCCAATGACTCCCAAACCAGTTGGCTTTAGGGCACTAGGTATAGAATACCCCTCGGGCTTACTAGCTCGAATCAAATAGGCTACGAGTTAAGACTAGCTTTACAACGAGCTTCTTTGCCCTTCCCACCTTTTGACGCGAAACTCAATGCTTGCTTAGGCAAAGAGGCCCGGTTACTCAGTGAGAAGTACTTGGAAACTATTTTATTAAAATAAATTTTTATATGAAGAAACGTATAGTTACCCTACACAAGCCTATAAAAAGTAGACTTTTCTTTGATGCTAGTAGAAATAATTAGAAATGCTCCAAGAAAAAAAAATTTTATGTTCTGGACTTAACTCTTTATTGAATTTTCTTAATACTTGATTCCTCAATATCTCACAGATTCTCTGAATCTGTGTATCAATTTTCTTTTAAAAATGCTTAGTTTTAATTCGATTCTTAAGCATAATCAAGTATCTAAATACTAAATACTAACTTTTTCGAGGACTTAAAATTTTAAAATTTTTATTTTTCTCTCCCCCCAACTTAATCGACATTGTCCTCAATGGAGAAGAAAAAAAATAAAGGATGTAATAAAGAACATGGAAGAATACACCTAACTCAGTATATATATATTTATTTATTTATTTATTTATTTTTTTTTTTTGGTCCAGCACATGCCTTTACAAATTTGAGCTCTCCCTCCAACTTATTCAAATTATCCTAAAAAGAAAATAAGATAAATTAGATAAAAACTAAATATTGGGTTGCCTCCCAACAAGCGCTAAGTTTACCGTCTTCAGCCAGACACAATGTAGCTCACTATCCTGTGTCGAATATTGGATTGACAAATTCCAATGGTTTTGGATTGCCAATCTCAGAAAGTTGATGTTGATTTTTAATCCCATTATTGATATATTCACTGTTAATTTTTGGGATATATTTTATGATTCCATTCTCAGACCCATGTTTATTAAGAATTACTCCTATTTGTTCTTCTAAAATGCTCATGAATGGAGTTTTAGGAGTTAAGTTTGATTCAATGGGTGCTGGAATGGTGACTAAAGGCGGTTTTAATTCTGGAGGTAAATTAATGTGATCCTGCTTAAACAACTCCATTGATATTTCATTACATGCCTTTTGATTTTTATAAGAAGAACCAGCTTCTAGGGTTGAAGGGAATAGGACATTAGGTTTATAAGTCTCGGGTAAATCATCTATTCTCTTTTCCCTTATTTCTATCTCATTTAAACTGGAACTAGCATCAGTACTAATTCCTGGCTTGGGTTCTTCTATGTGGTTAGTCTCAGTACTAACCAGTTCCTCTAAATTTTCATTTTGGCTAGCATCAGTACTAGCCTCTCTCACCTGGTCTTGGTATGGGTCCATAAGAATCCTATAGCTTTTAAGTTCAGGAATTACTTTGGTATTCTCAAATTGGAGATTCTTAGATGAAACATTAGATTGATAATTTAATCCAGGTGGTTGGTGGTCATTAGGTGGGTTATTTGAAATTGGTAGGTTCGGTAGTTGATCTAGTTCTCTCCTCATGTTAGACTCAACTAATTATCCTATTTGAGCTTCTAGTCTGGCGATAGATTGCTGTTGAGTTAGAATTAATTGTTGAAGTTGGTTAAATCTATCATCAGCTAGATTGGTCTGTTGAGGAGGTGGGTATGAAGGCTGATTATAATATGATGGCTGGTTAAACTGACTAGGCTGACCATTATTATAGGCATAATTTTGATAATTTTGCTCAAGTGAAATTTGGGTCTGAGCCTGAGTCTGTTGGGATGTCCAAGAAAAATTAAAGTTACTCCAATCTGAATTATATGAATTTGAAAATGGGTCATTAATCAATTTGGAGTATCCTTGAGTAGCTTGAACTTGTTCTTGGATAAAATATGGAAACTGTGCAGTCATAGGATATTCACTTACATGATGGGTTGGACTAGCACAGATTGAATAACTCTCCTGATAATTAGAAGATTGTTGACCTAGGGTTAGGAGTTGATCTATTTTCTGATCAAGAAGGTCAACTTTATCTAATTTTTGGACTATTAGATTTATATTAGCCATTTGATTATTATGTTTAATGTGAATCAACCATTCAATTAAGTTCAACTAAATCAGAAAAAGCGATTTCCTACCATGCATGTATTAGTGTAACCCTAATGTATGGTTTAAAAATTTTTAAAAAAATTTATAATTTTTTTTATTATTATTATTTTATTTTATTATAAAATTAATTTTTTTAATTATTTATTAATTTTTAATTTTAATTTAATTTAATTATTATTTTTTTAATATTTTTTTAGTTAGTTTAATTTAATTTTTATTTTATTTTATTTTTATTTTATTTTTAGAGAAGAAAGAAAGAGTTCTAAAGAAGAGGTCCTAAGGAGTCCTAGAACTAAGAAGAAAGAGAAGAATTAGGTTTAATTAGGTTTGATGTTGGTTAGCAATCAAGTTGGTCAATCAATCCTGACTAAGGGTTATCCTAGATCTAGACAGCTCCTAACTGCCAAGGTCACCTTCAAGCCCTCCAAGTGTAGGATTAGCCAATCAACTAGCCAGGTAAGTGTAAGGTCGGTGGGAGTCCCCCCGTTGCTTGCCTTAGACACCAATTATGCTTGGCCAGGTAAGCGAACGGAACCAATTAGAAACCACCTTCCTTCGGGCCCAATCGTCCCTGAACCACTTTCCTAGACACCAGTCAAATTGACTTATCCTAACCCGGTTCAACTCTTAGGATTCCTTATCCTATTGAGCTCGAGTTCCTAGGGTTGATGTCTAATTGATTTTAAAATTAAAGGCTTAGGTCAATGCAGGATGTTGGTTGGTTGTTTGTGGGCTAAGGAAGGGTGATCAAATCCCCACCTTATCTTGTTTAATTGGGTTGTGCCCTTAATTTGATTTAATATGAATATGCACGAAAAAAAAAAATTCAATCAAAGGGTTCTATGCAATTTAAACTAGATGCATGCAACTAATTGAATTCTGAAAGGCTTACCTTGCCTCCAGCAATCACCAAAAAAAAATAAAAATAAAAATAAATAAAAATAAAACTAATATGATGCATGCTCTAAACAGTTAGGATTTCTAATCTTATCATGAGGCTTTTAATTAGGTTTAAATGGATATTTTTTTAAATTAATTTAAAAATAAAATAAATAAATAAATAAATAAAAAGAAAAGAGGACTAGGGTTAGGATTGATCTCACCAAAATTTGATGCTTTCTTTGTTTTCTCTTTTTTTTTTCTACAAAATAAATAAAAAAAATTAGTAAGCAATATTAAAAAAAATAATTAATTTACAAAAAAAATCAAAGAAATCAAAGAAAAAAAATAGCATCTATTCCTTCCCCGGCAACGGCGCCAAAAACTTGATGCGTTTGCCGGAATTATTTTTAATAAATCAAAGAAATCAAAATCAAAAATCAAAAACCTTCCCCGGCAACGGCGCCAAAAACTTGATAGGAATGCGATGTTGTCGTTAAGACACCGTGTTTATCAGTTTAATCCGACTTCTTAAAATCATTGAAAATACGTAGATAGTAGTGAGTCGGGTCGAATCCACAGGGAAGGTAGTGTTTTTAGATTTGAAATCTTTGATTTTTGAAAAGAAAAGAAGAAAAGAATTTTTAGAATCAAAAGTGAAGTCGGAAAATTAAAAGCAAAAATTAAAAGGTGCAGGAATTTAAACTTGGTACTAAGATCTACTAGTTAGATCTTAGCATCTACTTGCAAGGCAATAATTTAAAGTGCAGAAATTAAATTACAATAAAAATAAAAAGCAAGAAATTAAAATGCAAAAATAAAATTTTTATTAATTAAAATTTTAGAATTTAAATACATAAAATTTAAAAAAAAATAAAATAAAATAGCCTGATCTCTGATCTTGGATCGGCATTGGCAGAAAGATGGTGTAGAAGCTCGGCTCTTCTTCTCGGCACCCGTTGCTTCGAAGCAGCCTTTAACCCATAGCCTGGCTTCGCCCTGTACCAAAGCTTCACCTTGATCGGAGATGTTGATTTCTGGTGGCCTGGGGTCCTTTTTATAGAGCTAGGAGGGCTGGATATTTTTTTCTAAAGGCAATATGGGACTAATAGCCTTTGTAATCGTCAAAATACAAAGAAATTTGGATAAAATTTGAATCAAAATAGCTCTGATATGACTCTGGTAAATCTGATAAAATCCAGCCGTTCAACAGGAATCCAACGGTCCAAAAATCATCAAAATCGGATGCAGATCAAGCTCAGATCGGGTCGGATTAAATTCTGGCCGTTGGATCGCGCTTGATCGAGGAAATCTGGCCGCAAATCATGCGCCTGAGAGTCTTGATCGCCGTCCGGGAGCTTTCTGGACCGTCGGATCATCGCCTGGATCGAGCGCTGCCGTCCGATGGTGATCCGCGTGATGTTTGTATCTGAATAAAATTCGGAAGCAACCACAGCCGTCCGATCCTGACCGCAAACAACCACATCCGTCCGATCGCGCAATAACTGTTCCCATGGACCGCGTGGACCGGCCGCACCGCACACCGCAACCAATCAGCGCCGCTGTTGTCGGACGAAAAGACTAAATTACCCTTGTGAGCCGCGATAAATTTCTGTAGACCCTTTAAGGGTCTAGGTCTACCACGTGGCAGGCTCTGATTCGCCGGATTTTGCTGAGCTGGCGGTCCACGCCTGGATCGTAGACCGGCTGATGGCTTCAACGGTTGAGTCGGCTTTGATGGCTCGGCTTGGCTTGGTGGCTCGGCTTGCGGAGCCGGCTGAGCCGTTTTCTTTTTTATTTAATTTTTATTTATTTTATATTTTTTAAAAATTCATATCTTTTCCATTTTAGCTCCGTTTTTCTTGAAATTTATTTCGTTGTGATCAGAAAAATGAGCTCTTTCTATTGAAAATAAAATTTTATTTTTTAATTTTTATTTATTTTTTATTTTTTTTTAATTAATTTTTTAATTAATAAAAATATGAATTTTTTAAAAATTATATATAAATTGATTGATAATTCTTAAAAATTAATATAAATTAATTGATAAATTAATACTTTTATTGGTGAATTTATGATGCTTATCAAACCCTAACTAGGGATATTGATCCATAGCCACTAACCACCAAAACCTCACCTTCCTCCTAGGTGACCTCCCCTCTTTGTTGCCGTTTAGTCTTCCCTGGCGTCATTCAATTTTTCATGATCTTCCCTGGTGCCGCTGGTCTTCCTCGGTGCTGCTTGGCTTCTCTTGTTGCCACTCGATTTTTCCTGGTCTATCCTGGTTCCGCTTGGCCTTCCCTGGTGCTACTCAGCCTCTCCTTGAGCTGCTGGGTTTTTTTTTTCTACCACTCATTTTTTTCTGGTCTTCCGCGATACCACTGGCCTTCCCTGGTGCTACTCGGCTTCTCTTAGGAAGTGATCTTTGTCGGTAACCTCTAAACTCATCTTTTTTTCTTCCGATGGTACTTTCTTTTAGTGGCAAACATGTCTTCCTTTATCGCAATATTACCGGTTGTTAACATCAAAACTCTCGTACCATTAGAACTCACACATTCTACATATTTAGTGTGAAAACAAGTTTTTCTAAATATCTTAAAGAGTTTTGGTGTTACTTCTCATGTGGATGGGACCGGTATTATCTTTCTTCAGATTATTAAAACAACCAATAAGAAGACAATTGTGAATCTAGAGTATTTAGTGTAAAAGACAATAAATACCATCATACTTTCCTAGATTAATGATACTCTATCTCTTAGCATACTATAGATGGTCATATCAGTTCACCCAAAACAGCCATGATGCATGGAAAATCATTGAAGCATACTTTCTTGACAAGATTGCCTCTATGGCCTTTTCTCTAAAATCTGAGTTACAAAGCATCAAGAAAGGATCAATGGGTAAGAGTGAATATATGCAAATAGTTAAATCCATAGGGGATGCCCTCTAGATAATAGGTGAAGCCGAGTCGGATCACAATTTGGTCATGACTATTCTTCTAGGACTACCAGAGGAATATAGAGGATTTATAAGTGCATTAAATACACAGGATGAAACCTACTTTTGAACAACTTTGACCACTTTTAACACCAGAAGAAATAGAAGTTCAACACCGTGCCAAATTGACGACACCACCTACTCCTTCCACCACTGAAGGAGAAGCCCTTTATGCAAATCGCGGTCGAGGTCATCACGGTGTACACAAGGGTAGTTTTCACGGAGGCCGAGGACAACGTGGCAGATGTTAGTTAACGATAGTTTCATGCATGTATTTCAAAATATTTTTGAATATACAGCAGCCAAACAGATCTAGATTAAACTTTTTAACATAGCATGTATCAGATCTAATCTGAAAACTACCTAAATATGGATCTTATGATATAACAAAGCATGCATAACCTGAAATCTAAAATGTAGATTACATTTACCATACATCAGAGATCAGATCTCAATACTTTAGCATGGGTCGATATACACCGCAGCTGATAATCATGGATTTTTTGGTTCTTCTAGCCGCATAGACATCCGGCCTCCACAGGTATCTACAAAAAGTTGCTAATCCGATCAGAGGCTTGATGATCTCCCCGGGGTGCTAGCCCCTTGTAGAGATCTGCTCTTGATGGCTGATCAAGCTCCTCCTTCAGATCTCTTGGACTTTTCCAGAGAAGGAGGTTTGGAGGAAGAAGTGGAAGAAGAAGATGAAGTAGAGAAACACTTTTTCTCTCTTTCTTTTTTCTCTTCCCAAGCCCACACCTAGATCTAAGAATGATCCCATGCCAAGGATCAATCCACACACAAGAGCCTCATGCCCCACTCTATTTCTCTCTGGCTTTTCATGGTGAAAATCAGAAAACCAATCATTCATCATGCCAAAAACAAAACAACTTTAAAGATGGCATGCAAAGGAGTTTAGATGAGGTCAAACCTCATCAAGATAAGGATTAAATTTAAATTCAAATCAAATTTGAATTCAAATCAATCTTATCCTTATCCTATCAAAAGGAGGGTGTCAATAAGGCTTTTGGCATTGAGATTTCTCATGCCAAATTTGATTTAGCATGAAGAAATAAGGGCATGGAGATGAGGTTGGTGCAAGGAAGAGAATCCCAATCTAACTGGATCTCTTGGTGTTTCAATTTGGTCCTAATCCAAATCTAATTTGGTTGGACCCAAGGAGAAAAGGAAGCCTAATTTAATTAGGAGTCTAATCTCCTAATCCAATTAGGAATTAACTGAACCCAAGTTCTGATCAAATCAAGAATTAATCTTCTATGCAATTAGGTTATCTCATAACTCAATTAGATTTGATCTAATCAAATCCAAACCAAACAAATTGAATCCAATTCAATTGAACCCCTTTTTGCTCAATCAAATTAAATCAATTAACAATCCAATTGCTAATTAATCCTCCTATAATTCACTAACTCTTGGCGAATTACTTTATTCCAACTTTTGCATTGGATTAATCATCAATCATATTGACGATTAGACCCAACAACAATTCATAATCATTAATCAACCATCTGATCAGACAAAAACCACTTTTGTATATGACCCCATAGGTTCTATCCTATTTGATAGTGAGATATATTGCGATTCCTATCACAATATCATTGAAACTCTTTTTGATGAGTTGGAACAATTCCAATTCTACCCATCGAGGGTCATCGATCATCAAGATGATAATCGATAAATCTCACAATCCACCAGTGACACCTAGCAGTATGTTATGGCAACCCAACAAAAAGAAAGTAATAAACCTCTAGGTGCAATTATTGTGTGATTCAATCCTTCTATCGTGAGTCCCAACTCGATGGAGGTCATAAAAAATTCGTCAAACCCCAACGTCAGTTATATGTCAGATTGACTCGACTTAAGTTCATTTGTGAATCCTATGGAAACTCTTTTCCAATATTCACACTTGCTTCAGCCGAAGACTTTCTAAACTCAGTCTCAATCTTGCAAATCCCATAGGACTATTACTTTTCTACCAAGATCGATAGATTCCATCTAGATGCATCCTACTCTTAATAGTAAACCTGAACCTACTGTAGCCAATATACACGGTAAGGACCCAAATGACAAGGGACCAAGTGAACGTGTAGTCAAACTACAATAGCCTCACTGCGAATAGCCGAGACATCACAAATCAAATGACCATTCACACCCCTGCAGCATTAAGAAAACCACTGATGAGTAGACATCCAAGTGGTTTCTCATAATGGTCATGCCTAGTGTAAGTTGTTCTCTAACCACCACCTGCACTTTCATCCCCATGTCTCTACACTGCAGACATGGGACATCTACCCATAAAGGAGCCAATCCATGCACCGATCTTACTGGATTGATCATTGTCCTCCATGATGATCCTACGATCGGAAGCATTTAGAAATTAACTACTAATAATGTATGTCTCAAATTCTCAACATCTTGAGAATATACAATATTATATGTTAATATCTAGGACAAATCATAAACACATAAAACATGATTGGAAAGAAAAATTGCCCTTTATTAATAAATAAAGTTTTACAAGTACAAACTTATGCCTTAGAATTACATTGTGTCTGCCAATAATTGGCTTCTAGGATATACATCCAACAAACTCCCACTTGCACTAAAGCCAATTGGCCATATACCTATGTCCCATCTTCTCAAGGTGAGCTAGAGTCTTCTGCTGGCTAAGAGGCTTCATCAGTAGGTCCGCCACATTCTGCACGGAGTCAACTCTCTACATCTCGATGAACTTCTTCTCGAGATAATCATGTATGAGGTGGAACCGCTGCTCTATATGCTTGGACTTCTAGTGAGACATTGGCTCCTTAGCGAGGGCTATGGCGCCATTATTGTCACAGTGCAATATGATGGCATCAAATGACATGACACTCAGCCTTGCAATGAACTACTTGAACCAGTAAGCTTCCTTAGTAGCTTCAGAGATGGCGATGTACTCGACTTTAATGGTCAAATCTGCAATGACCGGTTGTTTGAAACTTTTCCAACTAACCGATCCTCCATTACATAAGAAAATACACCTCAATGTAGATCTTCTATCATCGATGTCAAACATGAAATCTGAATCAGTGTATCCTTCCATTTTGAGCTTCGATCCTCCTCCAAAGATCAAGAATAGATCCTTAGTCCCCAAGTACTTAAGGATGATCTTCACAGCAATCCAGTGCTCTTCACCTGGATTTAACTGATATCTATCCGTGACACTCATGGCAAGGACTATATCAAATTGAGTACACAGTATAGCATATATGAGGCTCCCTATAGCTGAAGCATAAGAAATCTTGCTCATGTATTGGATCTCCTTAGGTGTTTCAGGACACATCTTCTTGGAGAGATAAATACCATACCTTAAGGGCAAAAGTTTCCTCTTGGAGTTTTCCATGCTAAACCATTTCAACACCTCCTCTATGTACATTTTCTATGAGAATCCTATCATTCTTTTAGATCTATCCCTATAGATGTTAATACTAAGAGTGTAGGATGCTTCTCCTAGGTCTTTTATAGAGAATTTCTTTGACAACCATACTTTGATCGAGGTCAACATGAGAATATCATTCCCAATTAGAAGGATATCATCCACATACAATACGAGGAACGTGACAGTGCTCCCACTGACCTTTTTGTACTCACAGAGCCTCTTATTTTTGATGAAATCAAATAATTTGATCACATCATTAAAACGAATGTTCCAACTCCGAGATGCTTGGTTAAATCTATATATAGATCTTTGTAGCTTGCAAACCTTGTAACTACTATCACTAGATGTGAAACCCATAGGCTGCTCCATATAGATATCTTTCTCAAGATATCTATTCAGGAAGGTAGTTTTCATATCTATTTGCCAGATTTCATAATCATAATAAGCCACAACAGCAAGCAGTGTCCAGATGGATTTCAGCATGGCTATAGGCGAAAAGATTTTTTGATAGTCAATGCCTTCGCATTAACTATAACCTTTCGCTACCAGCCTTGCCTTATAGATCTCTACTTGACCATCCGAACCTATTTTTCTTTTATAGATCCATTTACACCCAGTAGATACAATACCATCAGGTGGATCTACTAAGGTCCAAACCTGGTTGGAATGCACGAAGTCAATTTCTGACTTTATCACTTCCTTCTCTTTCTCAGAGAGTCTATATCTAACATCGCCTCATCATAGATTTTGGGATCATTCCTAATGTCCCTATCTCATACAAGGAACGCTTCCTCTAGATCCTCTGTAAATATACCTAAGTACCTTTCAAAAGGATGAGAGACCCTACTTGATTTACGAGGCAGAGGTACCAAATCAACTAGCTTACTAATGGGTTCGAGGTCTTGGATTTGATGCTCTTCACAGACCTCTTCGAGCTTAATTTTCCTCCTACTTCCCCCATCTTGGATAAACTCCTTTTCCAAGAAGACAGCATGACAGTTCACAATCACATTGTAATCCTCTAGGAGGTAAAAATGGTATCCCATGGATTTTCTAGGACACCCGATAAAATGAGCCCTAATTGACCTAGCCTCTAACTTGTCTACCTGCTATCGCTTGACATGAGCCAGATATCCCCAAATCTTGAGATAACCAAGACTTAGTTTCTTACCATGCTATAACTCGTATGGTGTAGTAGGAAAAGATTTATAGGGAACCCAATTTAGAAGATGAATGGAAGAAAGTAACGCATGTCCCTAAAGAAAACTTAGAAGATCCACGAAGCTCATCATGGATCGGACCATATCTAATAGGGTCTGATTCCTCCTTTTAGATATCCCGTTGAGCTGACGGATCCCTGAAGGTGTCCACTGTGAGACTATATCGTCATCTTTGAGATAGGCTTGGAATTCTCATAAGGTATTACCCCCGCTCTGATTAAAGAACCTTTAATGGTTTTCCGTCTACTTCACTGACACTAAACTTTCTTGAACTTTCAAAAGACCAAACTTGTTTGCATCAGGTACACAAAACCATACCGTAACCATCGATAAAGGTTATGAAATAGAGGTAACCATCCCTAGCATGTACATCGAATGGACCCCACACATCAGTGTGTACCAAACTAATATCTCAGTGGCTCTTTCCCGATGTCCTATAAAGGTAGCTAGCCATCTTTCCTTGAAGACAAACTCACAAATAGGATAAGACTCAGAAGTCAAATGGCCCAAAAGGCTATCTTTTTCAGTTGCTTAATCTATCCTCTCAAATCGGGCCTAGCCTAAGTCCATAATATTTTTGGGTTAATCCTTCTCTAGGCTCTTAGACCCTGATACACATTTGCCAGATACATAAACTCGCATCACATGCTAAGAAAAACCATCAATTAAAAAGCACATGCCAAATAACTTTATTCACAAAATAAAATGTACACAAGTCTTTATTAAAATGAAAATTGTAATTATCCTAGTACCACACAAATATAGAAATCAAATGTTCTACTGATAAGTCATAATAAACAATCTTTCAAAAGCAAAACTAAATCCTATCATAGTCTTAGAGATAGTCCCGACGCGCCACAGCAGCAATTCTGCCCATTGCCGACTCGAAAGATTTCGCCTCTCTCAACCCTCTACACTTCCTGCAAAACCTTGCATAGAAGGACAAGTATTCTCTTGAACCAAAATCTAAAAACCCAACAGAAAGAAGAAAAAACAGTAAAATGTTTCTATAACAAGCAATCACATACCTTCGAAAACATTTCCTATTCTCACAATCAAGACGTAGGGCAGTTCTTCTCCAGTGCCTCGACATAATAGGGAAACATTTCTTGGCGCTAGCCTTCTTCGAGCTGCTCTTGCCTGCTCTCCGGTCTTGCTTCTCGTAGGCTTCTTCTCTTCCAATAGACTTTCTGTTGAAGAAGCCTCTCCATAGAAAAATGCGTACCCTAACTTCAAGACCTTCACTCACAACATATTCACACAACGGGAGTCTATCAATTATTCATCATGAAGTTTCAATATAAATCCCGCATAAAATCAAAAGGAATTGCCGGAATCAGCGACTCAATCCTTTTCCATTGCACCAAGCTCTAAGCCTTTCAAATGGTCCTGACATTGGGTCAAATAATATCATGACGGGCCTACCCAACATGCATCTCATTTGAAAAGTTCACAAAACCTCAAAAATACCAACAACGCGCTTACTATACAACTCTAAGAAGAGTCACATCTCCTCTGGCCAGTCCCATGTCTTGCACTCAGCGCGAAGATCATTGAACATGGAGCCCAAAAGTAACACCTACCTAGTCTTGGTCCATCCACTTTTCAAGTGGGTCGTATCAGGATGGACAGCCGATACACAGGCATTCCCCAATAGGACATGGGCTAATTTTTTGGAAACTGAGAACAATTCTTAAGTTTCCGAGCCAGTCTAAATGGTTGGTCCCCAGTCAACCTATGGTGTCGAGGATATAGGCTAAGGGTAGGAGCTCGACATGAATACTGCCACGAAAGAAATAGTTTCAAATTAAAAGTTTGTAACTTAAGTAAAAGTTATTTATAGGGACTTTAATAAACAAACATGACGCCTACTAGTCTATAGTCCTCACACACACTCTCGAAGTGGAGAAACATAAAACCTCATACGCAATCGGTTCAAAATTGATGTACTGTGGTCCCACTATCAAAGCACCTCACCTAACAGTATGTGACAACAAACACTAGTGAGTAGGACAACATTTGTCCAATGCTTACAAAGCAAGAATGCAGTGGAGTCTCGGTCTCTAAGTCCCTGTGGCCTCACCTTAACAATTATGGCACATTTCTAATAAGTCAGACCCATACATCACGCAGCAGGCGCAAAAGCCCGCATTGGGTCCTCAACCTAAACAGATTATTAAGCCAACCCCATCCTACCCCCGGCATCTATGCCAATAGAGTGATATGGGCCTTCTGAGCAACCGAACTACTATACCAGCCGAAAACAATCAACGCAGAGGACCCACATACTCTACAATGGTGGAAAACCACTAGACATAAAATTTATTGAAGAAAGATTGGATTAGATCGCATCCTATAATAGTCATAACTGTTAGACTAATCTAGTGGCATGGGCTAGCTTAGTATCACAAGCAAACCTAAATTCAAAACTTAATTCTACACAGTGCCAAGGTAAATAAGATCGGTGGAAGGTACAAATAGCTGCCTTAAACACCATTTCCTGCCAGGTAAGCAATTCCAATTAAGAAACAACATGAATCGAAATCTGCCTTAGACCCAATGGTCAATTTAGAATGGATCAGGTACGTCCACTGACCCCGACTCGAACCACTAAGCCAAAATAGGTCTTTGAATTGATCGACAATATATGACTGTTAATCGATGTGGCCAATCTACAACTATTAGATTGGTCATGAGCACACTTGACCAATCCTAATCAACATTTGATTCAGTTTGATCAATCGCTCAAAACTAGATCTAATTGAGCTACCCATATCCAAAACCCCATATTTTATGCAATGATTTTAGATCTTAAATTCTCAATTTTAGATCTTTTAGTTTCAAATCTTAATTCTTAATTAAGTGCAATATGAACATGGGTTTAGTTTAGATGTCGAAACAATTTCAGATCTAAACAATATAACATTGTATCTCATACAATCTTTCTACCCATAGAATTGAGTCGACATACCATGGAATGAGTCGACTCATCACAGTGAGTCGACTCATCCTGAGACCGAGTTGACTCATCTGTGATAAATAAAAACCCCGTTAGCCTTAGCCCACAGAATTGAGTCGGCTCATCTATAAACCGAGCCTACTCATCAAGATGTCAAGTTGACTCCAACAAAAATAAGTTGACTCGTCAGGGTCTCAAGTCGACTCATACAAAAATGAGTCGACTCGGCAGGCGTGCCAGCAATAGGTTTCAAAGTTTTGCAGCAAATAATGTTCCTACTTTTCGTGGTTCTTCCTCTCAATTCATGCAAGCACCCCTTCCATCATAGTCCTCTATGGCAAGATGGCCTTTACCATGGATTTTAAGGAGTACTAGGCTACTAATAAATTAAACAAGATCTACATATCAAGAATTCAGATTCATGCATTTATGTTTATGTCAAAAACCTCACTCTGATGCCACTATTAGTAAACAGTAGTTTCATGCATGTATTTCAAAACATTTTTGAATATATAGCAATGGAATAGATCTAGATTAAACTTTTTAACCTAGCATGCATCGGATCTAATCTGAAAACTACCTAAACATGAATCTTATGACATAACAAAGCATGCATAACCTGAAATCTAAAATGTAGATCACATCTACCATATATCGGAGATCATATCTCAATACCTTAGCGCGGGTCGATATACACCGCAACTGAGGAATGTGGAATTTTTGGTTCTTCTAGCCACACAAATGTCCGACCTCCACAAGTATCCATACAAAATTGCTAATCCGATTAGAGGCTTAACGATCTCCCAGGGGTGCTAGCTCCCTTGCAGAGATCTGCTCCTAATGGCTGATCAAGCTCCTTCAGATCTCTTGGACTCTTCCAAAAAAGAAGGTTTGGAGGAAGAAGTGGAAAAAGAAGATGAAGTAGAGACACATTCTCTCTTTCTTTTTTCTCTCTTCCCAAGCCCATGCCTAGATCTAAGAATGATCCCACGCCCAAGATCAATCCACGGCCAAGAGCCTCACTCCCCACTCTATTTCTCTTTTGTTTTTCATGGTGAAAATCAGAAAACCAATCATTCTTCACGCCAAAAATAAAACAACTTTTAAAGATGGCATGCAAGGGAGTTTAGATGAAATCAAATCTGATCAAGATAAGGATTGAACTTGAATTCAACTCAGATTTGAACTCAAATCAATCTTATCCTTATCCTATCCAAAGGAGGGTGGCAATAAGGCTTTTGGCATGGAGATTTCTCATGCCAAATCTGATTTAGCGTGAAGAAATAGGGGCATGGAGATGGGTTTGGCGCAAGGAAGAGAATCCCAGTCTAACTGGGACTCTTGGTGTTTCAATTTGGTCTTAATCCAAATCCAATTTGATTAGACCCAAGGAGAAGAGGAAACCTAATATTATTAAGAGTCCAATCTCCTAATCCAATTAGGAATTAACTGAACCCAAGTTCTGATCAAATCAAGAATTAATCTTCCATGCAATTGGGTTATCTCATAAATCAATTAGGTTTGATCTAATCAAACTCAAACCAATCTAATTGAATCTAATTCAATTGAACCCCTTTTTGCTCAATCAAATTAAGTCAATTAGCAATCTAATTGCTAATTAATCATCCTATAATTCACTAACTCTTAGCGAATTACTTTATTGCAACTTTTACATTGGATTAATCATCAATCATATTGATGATTAGATCCAATAACGATTCATAATCGTTAATCAAACATCTAATCAGACAAGAACCTCTTTTGTGTGTAATCCCATAGATTCTATTCTATCTGATAGTAAGATATATCATGATCTCCATCACAAAATCATCGAAACTCTTTTTGTAGGTTGGAACAATTCCAACTCTATCCATCGAGGGGCATCGATCATCAAGGCGGCGCTGGACAAGTCTCACAATCCACCAGTGACACCTAGCAGTATATAGTGGCAACCTAGCAAAAAAAAGTAATGAACCTCTAAATGCAATTACTGTGTGATTCAGTCCTTTTATCATGAGTCCCGACTCGATAGAGGTCATGAAAAACTCATCAAACTCCAATGTCAGTCATATACCAGACTGACTCGAGTTCATTTGTAAATCATATGGAAACTCTTTTCTAGTATTCACACTTGCTTCGGTCGAAGACTTTCTGAACTCAGTCTTGCAAATCGCATATGACTACTACTTTTCTATCAAGATCGATAGATTTCATCTAGGTCCATCCTACTCCTAACAGTGAACCTGAACCTACTGTACCCAACATACACAGCAAGGATCCAAATGACTAAGGACCAAGTGAACGTACAGTCAAACTACAGTAGCCTCACTACAAATAGTTGAGACACTATAGGTCAAAGAACCACTCACACCACTATAGCATCGAGAAAATCACTGACAAGTGAATAAACATCCAAGTAGTTTCTCATAATGGTCATGCTCAGTGCAAGTTATTCTCTAACAACCATCTATACTTTCACACCCGTGTCCCTACACTGTGGACTTGAGACTCATCTATCCTTAAGGAAGGCGATCCGTGCACTGATCCTACTGAATCGATCATTATCCTCTGTGATGATCCTACGACTAGGAGCATTTAGAAATTAATGTGTCTCAAATTCTCAACACCTTGAGAATATACAATATCATATGTTAATCTCTAGGACAAATCATGAACACAAAACATGATTGGAAAGAAAAATTGCCCTTTATAATAAAAAAAGTTTTACAAGTACAAACTTATGCCCTGGAACTACATTGTGTCTGCCAATAATTAGCTTTTAGGGCATACATGCAACAACAGACATAATTCAAATCCTAGTCGTGGATACAATAGAGCATACACACATCCTCAGCCCTTTCCTCATCCTAATCAATCTAATCAACAACCCCATGTTCCATAATCTAGCACACAGTGCCTGAAATATGGAAAATTTAATCATTCTGCTCTTAAGTGCGGGCAATGCTTCAACCATACTTTCATTGCAGATGATATTCCTTAAACCTTCGCTGCTATGAGCCTTCAGAAGCCTGGTGAGGAAGTTTGGTATCCAAATACTAGACCATCTAATCATATAACTGCTAATCCTGATATTCTCTTTCTCTAAACCTTATAATGGGCATGAAAAATTCTAGTTGGTAATGAAAATTTACTTAATATTACTTAGATTGGTGAAATACGATTGAGTACTCCTTCCAATTTCTTTGCTCTCAAAAATGTTCTCGTTATTCCTTCTATTAAAAGAAATTTACTTTATATTCATCAATTTTTCCATGATAATAATTCTCTTTTTGAATTTGACTCTTTTGATTTTTTTTTAAAGGATCTAGAAATAGAGGAGCTTCTCAGATGCCGTAGTTCAGGAACTTCACTCCATCCAATTTCTTCTAGAGTTGCAAGTGTAGGGAATAAGCAATAGTCGGTCTTTGTTGCATCTAGATCTAGTGGAGATATTTGGCATAGACAATTAGATCATCCCAGTCTTGCTGTTCTTTTTAAACTTATTACAAAAAATAAAGTTGTTTTTTATGATCATTCTAAACTCAATTATCTGTTTGCAATACATGCAATGCAAGAAAACATGTCAAACTTTCTTTTCATGATTCTGAATCAAAATATGTTTTTCCTTTTCAACTTGGGCATTCCGATGTATGGCAGGCACCTCTTCCCTCTATTTCTAGATATAAATATTATGTCATATTTGTGAATGATTACTCCCATTATTCTTGGATTTACTTTCTAAAATTTAAATATGAGATTTTTGAAAAAATTTTAGAGTTTCACGCAATGGTTGAAAATATTTATCATCGCAATATTAAAATTCTTCAATTTGACAATGGTAAGAAGTATGTAAATGAAAAATTCTCTGCCCTGTGTTCACAGACTAGGATTATTTAGAGATTCTTGTGTCCTCATATACCACAACAAAATGGTGTTGCCGAGAGGAAACATAGATATTTATCCAATATTATTCGAAGTCTTCTTTTTCAAGCTTGCATGGCTCCCCGCTTTTGGGCAGAGGCCTACAAACTACCATTTTTCTTGTAAATCGTACTCCTTCACTTGTTGTTTTGAATGAAAAATTGCCATACAATGCTTTGTATAATTGTCCCTTCTGCCTTGCAACTTGTAAAAGTTTTTGGATGGTTGTGTTATCCTGATCTACAAGATATTGCCAAACATAAGCTCTCTCCCCAATCACTCCCTTGTGTATTCTTGGGACTCTCAGATAAGCATAAATGGTTTCATCGCCTATATCCAAGCACTAGGAAAATTTTCATTTCTAGGTACCTTTGTTGAAACAATTTTCCCATATCCTTGTCTCTCCAAATTTTCTACATCTTCCAAAACTGGTTCTACTATTTCAAATTTTCACATGTTTCAAAATTTCTTTCTAATCCTCCTTTACTGGATGAAAGTCCATCTACTATTGATGCACTCTTTCATTTCAATTTCACTCATATTTTTACTATTGATGATCTTAGCACTTCTTGTACTAACCGCTCCATTTTATCTATTTCACCAACCTTTGAGTTATTAACTCAATTTACTATCAGCTTAAATCATGATGCGATATAGGTTAGAGATGAGAACCATACCACTACTACTGGTCAAGAAGAGCTTTGGGTCTATACCAGATGAACAACCTCCAAGGCTCTTGCACCCACTACCACAACCGACCCTACTCCTACACCTTCTGAACCTCCCCTTTACACTCCACCTACTATAAACCTACCAGTTTCACCATCTTCTTTATCTACTTCATCTATTGTTCCTCCACCTTCCCGTACACACTCTATGCTCACCCCGTCCATGACAAAGGATATGACTGAGTCTACCTCCTTCCTCGCTTCTAAGAGTTCTTCTATTTCTATCAAGCCTAACTCTTTTGCTGAGGCTTTTCAAAATATAGGTTGGCGTGCAGCTATGACCGAGGAATTTTATGCCTTATTGGCTGACTCTACTTGGGATCTTGTTTCTCCTCCATCATCCATCAATCTCATTGGATGCAAATGGATATACAAGGTTAAGTAAAAGGTAGATGGTTCTCTTAAGCGTCTTAAGGCTCGGCCTGTGGCTCAAGGCTACAAGCAGTAACAGGGTATTGATTTTGTAAAAATTTTTTCACTGATCATCAAGTCAACTACCATTTGGACTGTTATTTCTTTTGCTTTCTCCTCTGGATGGCCGCTTTGGCAACTTGATGTGAAGAATGCTTTTCTTCATGGTGTTCTCTTTGAAGAAATCTATATAAAACAACCACCTGGCTTTGAGAACCCTTCTCTTCCTCATCATGTCTACTACCTACGGAAAGCCATCTATGGACTCAAGCAGGCACCTCGGGCTTGGTCTCAACACTTTACTTCCTTTCTTTCTAAGATTGGTTTTATTAGAAGTATTGCTGGTCCCTCCATGTTTATTTGTCACTTCTCTTCTTGCACTCTCGTTCTTCTCCTATATGTTGATGATATCATTGTTATTGGAAGCTCCTCCTCTCTTCTAAAGGCTCTTACAGACATTTTACAATGAGAGTTTGCAATAAAAGGCTTGGGGCCTCTACATTATTTTTTAGGCATTGAAGTCACTAGCTCACCAACTGGTCTTCATTTGACTCAAACAGAAATACGCAAATCAACTACTTGAGCATCATGGTTTTCTCACAAGTAAGTCGGTTGCTACTCCTCTCTCCAAATACTCATCTCTCGGCTCATGAAGGACGTCTTCTTGCAAATCCCTTTACCTACCATCAAATAGTTGGCGCTTTGCAATATCTTACTTTCACAAGACCTGACATCTTATATGCTGTTAATACGGTTGTTCAGTATCTCCATGCACCTCGTGAGACACATATGCAAGCTATTAAACATCTTCTCTAGTACATTTGCAAGACACTGTCTTGTGGCATTTCCATCTCTCGCTATCTGAATCCATCACTCGTTGCTTTTTGAGATGCTAATTGGGCTGATTATCCAGATACACGGAGGTCCACTTCAGGGTATTGCATATTTCTTGGACCTAATCTTATCTCATGGTCAACTAAGAAGCAGCCTACTATTTTGGTTCCAATTCTGAAGTGGAGTATCGATCTATGGCCTACATTCTAGCCAAGACAGTATGGATCCATCATCTAATTCGTGATATTGGCATCTCCTTATGGCACTCTATTCGCATCTATTATGATAATCTTAGCACAACATACCTTGTTGCAAATCCTGTTTTACATGCATGTACGAAGCACATTGAACTTGATCATCACTTCTTGCAGGAGAGTTCAATCAGGTGATTTGGATGTGGTCCATATCTCTTCTGACAAACAACTTGTTGACACCTTCACCAAACCTTTGTCCACTTCTTGGTTTACGATTTTGCACACCAATCTTCACCTCCATGCCAAGCATGCTCAGCTTGCAGGGGGATGTTAGGATATATTTAGTATTGTAAATTTCTTTCTATATATAGTGGAGTTTTTTATGGTATTATGCTATATTATTACTGGTCTATGTTGGCATATATTTGCTATATTATTGCTGTATTATTGCTGGCCTATGACTATATTGCCAGATTTAAACATCTTATACTCTATATATATTGGTCAATGAAATCCTGGAGGGTAAGCTCTTTTGCCTCTCTTTCAGTATCCAATCACAGCCCAAGATGGCCTTGTGGCAGTACTCTGCCTTAACATGTGGCTGTACTATATCAAACCATCAATATTTATTAATTCAAATCTCTACCAAATTCATTTGGAAGTGTTGAGGTGCTCTTTATAAACTGCCAATATTTCAAGACATGAGAGAATTCCCAGTCATATTCTTTATTAATTCTATATGTTATAGCTTGCATATATTTAAACATTTAAAAAGAGAACAAGTGTAAAAAATGCCCATTCCTGGCTAATTTTAAGAAGCACTCAAACTTCAAATCCTGATTACTGCCATGGTACAACCACTATCATACTAAGCTCCTTCATAAATGCATCATATATACTAACCAAGCCAAAATCCCAATGAAGACATCCAGAATAAAAAGAAAACAAAGTGTCTATGCACAAAGTTAAGCTAAAATTATACTGATGTATTTTGAATCTGAAGCCTATCAATGCAAAATCAATGGTGGTCCATTGAAACTGAAAAACTGAATTGTTGAGCATAATTTACAACATTTGAAATATCAAGGATAAATATATATGTTTAGGATATCTCATGCATTGATTGGTCACAAAATAGACAATTTCAGTAGCAAGATACAGTATTTTGATTTGATAAATGCATTGGTGCAGGATCACAAATCTGTCTCTCAATTTGAACATCAATATAGACATGATACAAATAAATGACCATGATCCTTTCAACTTCCCTCATAAGAAAGGCTTTTATTATTAAGTAGGTGAGAGATTTCCAATATACTTGAATCTATTGTTAATTATCCCTTTTCAATTAGGGAACCTCCAATTAAGAGATTTATTATAAGTGCTAGCAAATATCAAAAATAATAAGCATGTGCAAAATGAAAGCTTTATTATATGATTTTAGTTATCGCACTTTCAATGGTTCCTAGTGTAACATAAAGCTTATCCTATTGTGACCAAGGTGTCACATGTTTGCAACACAAGAACAGCCTCACTGCGCATGGGGGTAAGGTTGCGTACATCTAACCATCCTCCAAACTCTTAGTGGGAGAAAAGCCCCCTGCACTAGATTTTGATGGTTTCCAGCCCTTAGATTTAACATACACTAAGTTCTTATCATCAGATTTGATAGACATTTTATAGGCTTACGAGATCTTAATATATCTCAATCATTAGATTTGACATATATAAAAGCATTACCGTTGGATTTAACCACCTCTCAAATAGTCATAAGATTATATTTAATGATGATGTTTGAATTAGATATGATGGCTGATAGCCACAGGATTTGTTGTAACTTTTGTAATTAGTGTAAGCTACTTGATTATTGGTAATCTGGCTGTTCATGTTTCCATTAGCTTTAAGAGCCATCTGATTAGGTATTCATAGTTCAAACTCTGTCCAATTAATTTAAACCTAGCATTGGATAGTGGATAACTTATAAGCCATTAGATCTACTACAAGTTTTAGTAGCAAATCTAGATCATCTATTAAGAAATGAATACCTTACCATTGATTTGTTACAGGATTTTATATTAAATAATTAGTTAATAAATCCAGATCATCTATCAAGAGGTGGACAACTTATTAACTGCAGAAACTGCTATAGAGTTGGATTAGAGCATCTAGGTAACACATTTGCCCTGATCACTTAGTAGTACACAAAGTCACTGAACTTCAATTCTTGTGGGTTTAAAGATGCTAAATCATGGTTTGCAGGATTGATCTAATATTTGTACCGGTACCCTGCTGGTACAGTATCTGTACAAGTACATTCGGCTTTCTGGTACCGACACTTAATACCCCTTCATATTGAGTATCAGTATGGTATTGATATGGTACAGCATATGCCAGTATAGGATGGTACGGTCTGGTATGGTGAACCATTATGGATTTTTAACTTATCTTGCTCATTATACATTTTGAAAATATAGTCTTATGCTCAATTGCTGCACAGGTAAAATAACCTAAAAACATATTATTTTTTTTATTTCGGGACATTAAATTATAACATAATCAACATTTTCAAATATTTATTTTAATAGCTGACCATCAAATTTGCACCAATATTTTTCAAGCTTCACTAAAAGATTTCGAACTTGCTCCACCTGCCAGATTCTAGCTCAATTACATGTACATGCATAGCATGTGCATGCATGTAGATACACAGATAGTTGTATCTATGCACATGTGCTTGTGTGCATATGCACACATATGTAACACAAGGATGCATTTACACACATCCAGATGCTTAAACTTGTATAGAAAGACAGATGCATGCACCCATCCAAATAAAAAATATAGGTTGCTTGGCTGAAATCAGCTCAACGACTGAACAAGTATACCAACCATCTATGAGCCTTCATAAAGAATGGGTGTGTAATGGTCAATCCTGTGGCCTGAAATTCTTGGAATAACTCTTCTGCCACCTTGGTCAGTGTATCATTTGTAGGTTTTCAAAGCCCAGTTCTGGTTATCACACTAGCTGCATACTCTGCTGTTGAGTGCAAAACCCAATGTTCGCTGCATACGAAGGAAATAAGTAAATATTTGACCAAAACAAATCTGCAGCAATATATATGTACGTATATATAGAAGCACAAGATGGTGAGGAACTATGTTACCTATCAGGGGATAAACAAGAATGGCCAGGCTTACTACTGTCACAGAAAGCACAGCTTAAAAGCTCAGAGTTCTTGAAGGAAAAGCCTTTCCCAGGTATCTAAAACATTAAAAGCAAAATGAGACATGGTCTTCTGAAGGACCATACACAGAAGTCAGAATTTCAACTTTTAAAATGATAAAAGATTAACATGAAGAACGAAGTAACCTCAGACAGTAATAAGGTGGAGAGCTATAATATCAAAATTAAGTAGCATAAAATAGTACTCAGGATTGGCTTCAATACCTTTTTTCTTTGGGTAACTTACAAAAACCCCTCTGAGTTTATGTAAAAATTACACTTACACCAAAAAATTTGAAAAATCTACCATTATATCCTTGAGGTTTATTTTTAACCTACAAAAACCCCCCTATGCATGGGTTAAAGTGTAGGTTAAATATAAACCTCAAGGATATGACGATAGAATTTTCAAACTTCTAGGTATAAGTGTAATTTACACATAATCTCAGGGGTCTTTTTGTAATTTACTCTTTTTCTTTCTATTTTGATTCGTAAATGCATGTCAATTTGATGGCTCAGATATTCTTTTATTACTAGTTACCAGTCATGTGACCCAAGGTACCAGTGAGAGATACCAGTTTGAGGGTAAATAACCCAAAACCAAGGCATGCTATATAGCAGGGCCAAGATTGAACTTGGACACAAATGGAAGAATTAATTCCTAAGAAATACTGCTTTCACCATCTATATGGGAGTCTCTTGATTAAGTCTGCCATGTAAGGGAATCCTCTCATTTGTGCCACTCTCCCAAATACTCCTAGGCACCTTAGTCTCTATCAGGTTGCGGAGTAAGAAATCATACCAGGGTCACCAAGAGAGGGGCATGAGCTATTAAAAATATGAAAAATCTACTTGACTTTTTCTTAAAAAGAAAACCAGTCAATAAGAAAATAGGTTTTTGACTTCATAAAAACATTGTCATTCACCAACAACTATTAGCAATTTAGCACAATTTGTTGGCATCTCACCCCTAATGGCTTGTCCTTCTAGGGTTCAAATCCTTATAAAAAAAAGCCTTACAAAAATAAAATTAAGTATCTTGATAGAAAATTGGCCAAAAGATTTACTCTAATTGTGCTTGATGTTTTTCATATGGTTGGACATAACATAAAACTATTTTGAGAAAAAAAATAGTAGTTAGCAAGTGCTTTCTTTCCAGTACAAGTAAGAAGCAACCATGACTGTGGTACTATTTTTCCCCTCAAATCTATAGGAACAATTTACTATATTGTACATGTTACATCTTGCAACCAAGGAAATGTGGACATTTTCGCCCTAGCAGTGAATTAATGAAGAAAGGAATTTTGCATGCACAACTTGAGCGGGTAATCCACCAGGATATCAAAACTAACAGAAGAAAATCCCAAATTATCCATGAAGGCAAGATCAAGAGAAAGAAAAAACAAGACAATGGATTTGATTGCTCACTTTGCCATTACCTAGAGTATTCTTAATGGAGTTCTTTTTTTGAGTGTGCATGTGTGCATTTGTAGGGAATGAGAGTTGAGACTTGTACAGATTCTTGTGGATTTGTATTCATACAAAGACAGAATAGGTCCAGTGGATTTGCATTTTGTGATTTCCTAGGCCTTGTAGGATCAGGATACAGGAATTCCTATCCAATAATACATCATAGGTAAGTTATTGAACAGGGTGTTATTATGGGAGGTCAGGGGATTTGCTTTTTGTGATTTCTCTCTTTTTCTTTTTTCTTGCTCTTTTTTTTTTCTTTTTTTTCTTTTTTTTTCTTTTTTTTTTTTGACAAAAGAGAGTTGGCAAGCTCCACCTGCTTCATTAAGAAGATGAGATAAATACAAAAAGCCAAGCAAGAGGCTTAGGCTAGAAGAGTGTTGAAATTTGACATTGTGACATGTAGTCTAACAATAATAGTCTTCTTTCTCATCAAATGGCATCCAAAAGGAAAAAAGAGTTATCTAATCATTCCATGTGTGAACAACCTTTTGATAAAAACCCAAAAATGATGCTATCTAAATAGATGGATGGATGTTGACCTAATCAATGACCAACCCACCATATCCCATATTCCATTGTAGCCTAGTGGCTTTTTGCAATAGATCCAAGCATCACTCAATGTGATTGGGTTCTGATGACTTCTCAATTAAAAGGGCAACTTTCATAGAATCATGATGCCAAATAATGTAGGCTAGGGGGACCAGAAACACCTAGTTTGTCCTTTCATTCAATATTTGGGTGGCCATGGCCTCCAACCCCCCCTATAGATCCGCCATTACTCTATAGGGCCCGTTCTTTTATGGCTAAATATCATGGAAAAGTTGGTCTACGTTCCCATTAACCAACTTACCCATATTCTTACATTTTTTAAAATGGGAAAGTTACTTTCCCTCCACCTACGGGGTAGCTAAATCATTTTTCCATCAGCCAGTAAAGTAGGCATTTAAATTTATACCTAAAATGCCCCATCCTCATTTCCAATGTCTCCATCTTTCAATGCTTAATAACTTATCTTTCAATGCTTAATAACACAGTCATCCACTTTCTCCAAATCTAAAAAACATAAAGGGTATTATGGAAAATATGAATAAATTTTAACAACTTACCGAAAAAAGTAGTAATGCAAAAGAACATGGGTAATAGATTTCAGAGCAACTTTCCCATGCACAAAAGAACATAGTTAAATTATTTTCCTATCTAAATGTTGTCTGGAAAATATTTACCTAGGAAATACAGATTTCCATGTAAATTTTTTACCTGCAAAAGAACGGACCCGTAAGGTAAACTCATAAAAGGAAAAGATTGGAAAGTGGTGACACTTACAAGATGTGGCCTAAAAGTGTTCCAACCAAAACAAGATTCACAATAAATGTTAGGTTCAAAAGAATGTTTGAAGGGATGAGAAGCAAGATAGGAGTAGACTAATACTCTTCATGATACTGTCCCCAACAAAACTCTTCAAAACTAGCAGCAATTTGGGGACCAAGGGGAGTAGGAAAACCAGCCATCACAAGCGGTGGAGACTTAGGTTGGGTTTGCCGATGGCAAGATTTGCCATCTTGATACCGGACCCCACACCGATAATTATTCTATTACAGTGTTGGTATGTGGTTTGGTACGGTATGAGACAACATATTAAATATTGGTATGGTATAAGACTGTATACCAGTCAAGACCAATACAACACAGTATACCCCATACCAGAATGTACAGGGCAGTATGGCAGACCATGGTCCATGGACACTTCTTCTGTACTGGTAGGAGGAAAAATGAGGAAACAGGGAGACCCCAAGCTTATCTTTTCCTGACAAGCTGTTGACAGTGATTGTGCAGTGGCAGGGTCTTTGCATGGCAATGAAACATACAAAACCCAAGGAATGATCAGCTTAACCAATGCCAGAGTTAATTGCAATTTGTATTTGTCAAAATTAATGGTTAAGATTTAATATTCATAATAACCTTAAAATATTTCTGTAGGACCCAAATCAAATCCACGATACTTCTATTTCTCATAGGCAAAAGTATATCTTGAAAAGCATTTAGCACTTTGTAACATGAGGATGCAAATATCTGGAATTACAACTATTCTCCCTTCATGACCAACTCTTAGTTGCTGGAATTAGAAGTGGTAAAGTGTGAGAAAGCAAATATTCTAAAAACAGTTGTAGGGAGTGCTTAGGAAGTGGCTGCATGTTCACGTTGCTTAGCATTATCCAAAAGAAAAAGAAAGAAAAAAACAAGAAGAAGAAATGCTGGCCTAGGTAGAAAATCCTTACAGCTAGTGACCAAGCTATAACATTTTATAGAACTTGCAATCCAAACTCACCCTCCCGTTCTATATATGTCAATATTTTCAATTCTATATGTAACTCAAACATAGTCAAGTTGCATCAACAACTCCTGTGAACATAAGATATCACCTAGACCATATCTTGATTAAAATCTTGAACAGAATAATATTATAACAAAATAAGCATTTGCAACATAGATGATAAGAGATAGAAAAAAGAAAACAAGAGAGGAGAAACGAGGAGGTGCAACTCAGTCTTACTAAATTAAAGCACCAGCTCTTAGCATTTATTAACTGGTCAGTAATCTGCTTGAAATAATTAAATATCCAATATAGTAGCTCTGCATACAAGACAGAGACCACCAAAATGAAGAACAGGTCCAAGACACAATAGGCAATGATGCAGACCATCAATAAGCCTGACTATTCAATAATATGCATGTGCTGACCAATTTTCTAACTTTCTACTTACCGATATTATAATAGCATGCAATCAAAGTTGTTCAAAAAAATACTTGCATGGACAAGGACTTATGAGCAAAGAACAAGAATTCTAGCAGAACAGCAGAGAGATCAAAAATTTCAATGACATATCTGTCTACAAATGACAAGTGATGTCTTTCACCGATATAGGATGTTAGCTTGACCTCCTTCCCAATAGGCTTGATATGAAACCACTCCCACAATATGGGATGTTAATGCACTACTTAAATGATATCAACACAAACCAACAAATGAAGAATGTTACTACTGCAAAGCTCTCTGAAAGTAGGAAAGCAGTGACACCATAACAATGTACCATAAAGCCCACTATGAATCAAGCATCCAAGGAGCTGAAACTTATGGTCAAAGCACTCTTCCAAGAAAACATCAAAGAAGCACACTTTATCATTGTTGAAGGAAGAGAATATTTGTAAATAACAATAGAGAGAGAGAGAGAGAGAGAGAGAAATTGCTGTGAAAAGGAAAATGATTGTATATCTTTTCATGTTACAAGAAGCTTTATATATAGAGCAATAAAGATCTTAAAAACTATCTAGATACAATGAATCATTGATCTCCTATTGATATATTTCCTAAACAGGATTATATCTATATAGGAAATATACACCATAATGTATATCATAATTGAATCATTGATCTCCTGTTGATATATTTTCTAAACAGGATTATATAGAAAATATACACCGTAATGTATACCATAATTTACTCAATTCTAACACTCCCCCTCAAGCTGGAGCATAAACATCAACTAAGCCCAACTTGAAACATATAGTAGAGAACCTAGTAGAGTTGAGAGCTTTGATGAAGATGTCTACGAGCTGATCTGCTGAACTCGTGAAGGGTATCACAATCTTGCCACTCAAAACAGCTTCCCCAAAAAAGTAGCAGTCCACCACTATGTGCTTAGTCCACTCATGAAAAACTGGATTACTAGAAATATAAATTGCTGCTTGATTGTCACAATGCATAACCATAGGCTTTGCATAGACAACTCCCAAATCCTCCATAAAGGACTTAAGCTTCATTATTTCATACGTAGTATGGGCCATTGCTCTATACTCTGCCTCTGCACTAGATCTAGCCACCACATTTTACTTCTTACTTCTCCATGTGACTAAGTTTCCTCTAATATAAGTACAATAGCCAAAGGTCGAGCGCCGATCATCCACAGACCCTGCATAATCTGCATCACAGTAGGCCTTAGTGTCAAGATGTCCAGATTTCTTGAAAAGTAGTCCTTTCCCTGGAGACCCTTTTATATAATGGAGAATTCTAAGGGTTGCCTCCCAATGTCCTCTTTTTGGCTTATGCATGTACTGGCCGACCACTCCAACTGCAAAAGAAATATCTGATTGTATAACAGTGAAGTATATCAATTTTTCAACCAGTCGACGATACTAAACTAGATCTAGAAAATCCTCATCATTTTCAAAGGGATTGTTGTGATTGGTAACCATGAGAGTGCTGATAGGTTTACAGCCAAGAATTCCAGTTTCTGCTAGAAAATCAAGTGCATACTTTATCTGAGAAAGACTAACCCCATCAGCACAGTAAGCAATCTCAAGTCCTAAAAAGTACCTTGGCCTCCTTGATAATAAAATGAGATTGAATATATTGTTTAACTTCAGCGATGCCCTTAGTATCATCACCAATGAGGAGGATATCATCCATATAAACAACAAGCGCAACAATTCCTCGTGAACTTTTTCGAATAAAGACTGAGTTATCAAGCTGTGAGCATCGAAGCCTTACACTAGCAACAACCTTTATGAACTTGTCAAACTAAGCATGAGGGCTTTGCTTCAGCCCATAGATGGCCTTCTTGATCTTGCATAGCCAATTTTCCCCTTGAGCAACATACCCAAATGGTTGCTCCATATAGACATCCTCAAGAAGATCAGCATAAAGAAACACATTCTTAATATCCATTTGAAAAACAGGCCAATCTCGATTAATAGCAACAAAGAATACAACCCAAACAAAATTCATCGAGCCACAGGAGAAAAAGTCTCATAATAATCAATCCCATAAGTTTGAGTAAATCCCTTGGCAACCAAGCGAGCCTTATACCTGTCAATAAACCCATCCAGTAGGTGTTTGATAGTAAACACCCATTTGCACGCAACAGGCTGAACACCCACAGGAGGGGGCACAAGCTCCCAAGTACCACGTTTGGTAAGAGCATTCATCTCTTTATCCATAGCTGCTTTCCAGGCTAGATCGGGCAGTGCTTCCGAATAAGACCTGGGAATAGACACTAAAGATATAGACAAGGCAAAATGGCAAAAAAAAGGGCTGAAATGGTCCAGGAAGACATAATTAGCAATAGAGTGCATAGTACATATATGTTTGCACTTGCATAGAGCAATAGGAAGATCAAGATCAGATACCTCAAGGTCAAGAGCCGAAGTCGGAGAAGACAAATTGGAGTGAATGAGTTGTAGGTTTCTGGCAGCACTGATAAACCTACAAAATAGGAAAAGCTGTTGGCAATGTCTCTAAGGGCTACTCAGGATCGGGGAAGGAACAACTTATAGTGATGGAGCTGGTGTGGATAGAGGAGGTCTAGACAAGGGTATCAATAGAGCCTCAGAAGGAGAAAAGAATGAGACAAACTTAAAAGAAGTAACATCAGCAAAAACAAAGTGACGCTGGGCAACTGGATCGTAACACTTATATCCCTTTTGTATGCGAGAGTAATCCAAGAAAACACACTTAACAGACCGAGGGGACAGTTTGTCAATTCCAGGGCCGAATAAATAAACGAAGCAAACATAGCCAAATACTTGAGAGGACTTATTAGAAACAAAGACTTGTTCGGATAAAGATAGGAGAAGGGTGTCTAACCAGCAAGAATAGAGGATGGAAGACGATTAACAAGATAGCAAGCAATAAGAATAGCATCCCCCCAATATTTTTTAGGCACATGCATTTGAAACATCAAGGTGCATGCCATATTCAGGAGGGTATGATTCTTACATTCGGCAATCCCATTTTGTTAAAAAGTGCATGCAAAGAAGGTCTGATGAATAATACCATTAAAAATTACACAATTTTTTAAATAAAGAGCTTGCAAATTCTAAGGCATTATCCATGCGAAGAGTCTTAATGGATACAAAAAATTGAGTCTTTATTTCCATATAGAATTCTTTGAATATACTAAAGACATCAGATCGACTCTGAAAAAGATAAACCCGAGTAACCCAAGTACAATCATCAATGAAGGTAACAAAGTAGCGAAACTCAAAATGGGATGATACAGGACTCGAACCCTAGATGTCTGAATGAATAATCTCAAAAAGAGTATTACTCCGACTATTGACACTAGAAGGAAAAAACACACAATGATGCTTGCCAAACTTACAAGCAGCACATGGCAAATAGGACAAGATAGAAGGAACAGATACAAATTTACTCAATGACAAGATAATAGAATGGTCGAGTCTGCAATGCCAAAGAGAGATATCTGAATCCTGAGCAGTAGAAGAAACAACAATAGCGGTGGTAGGTTCCATATCCAAATAGTAGAGATCCCGCAACTCATGCCTACCACCAGTCTGCTTTCCAGTCCTGAGATCCTGAAAGACACAATAGGAAGGAAAAAAAGTAACTAAACAGTCCAAAGAACGGGTAAGGTGATATATGGACAGAAGACTAACAAGAAAATTAAGAACATAGAGAACTCTGCCAAGACGTAAAGAAGAGGCAACCACTGACCCCTTTCTCAGAACTTGAGAGAAGGAGCCATCAGTAATAGATACAGGAGGATGAGTAGAAGAAAGGGATAGTGGAAAATAGAGATCAGTTACCTATCATATTGGTAAATGCATCATAGTCTAGAAGCCAAGACTTACCATGGGCAGCAGCTGATGCAAACCCAGAAGATGGAGATGCAAGGAATGAAGAGGCATGTGGCTGCAATAATCTATCATACTCTATCTTAATAAGTGTAATAACATCGCTCATGGTCTCAAAAATAGGGACAATACTAGTAGGAGCAATAACAGCCAGTTTAGCAATCTCTGGTTTACCAAACTTCTGCCAACACCACCTAAAGGAATGGTTAGTGCGAGTGCAGTGAATACACGGAGAAAAATTGCGACCACGGCCCCTAGCACAACCTCGGCCATGTCCTCTAGAAGCAGCATGAGCAGACTAATCAATAGGTATAGGAGAAAATTTAGAATCATCAATGGTAGTAGATACTCGGAGTGCATGAGCAAGGGCGCTAGTCAACGATGGGATAGTAGTATTAGATAAAAGAGACTGTCGAACATGACTGAGACTATCATCCAATCCGAAAAAAACTTGGCTACAAGGAATTCCTCATGTTGTTACTTCAAGACTGTCGCATCAGTAGTAATGGGATGATAAATAGTCAGTTCATCCCATTTGCCTTTAAGTGCAGTAAAATAGTCATTCACAGATTGCCCATCTTGATGAAGATTAAAGATCTGCTCATATAGGGCATAAACATGTCTAATATTCTTCTCATGCCCATACATCTCCTTGAGAGCATCCCACATATCTTTTGCAATAGATAGAAACATAATATTAGCACTTACTGAGGATTCACAACTATTCAACAGCCAAGTGATAATTGTGTGGCCATCATCCTGCCACTTATCCATAGTTTTAGTTACCGTCTCGCCATCAGAAGACTTAGAGGAAGAGAAGGCATCAGGAGGGGCATCAGTAAGATGTTTCAACTTATGTTGAGAATTAATAAAGAAGCGGAAGGCCTGAGCCCAAAGGACATAATTAGCATCATTCAACTTGATCGTGGTGCCTAAAGGAACAAATTTTGGGACTTCCGAAGATGATGCCATATAGATCCGAGAATAACAGTGGCAGGACACAAGGAAGAAGAGTCTTGATCACAACATACATAGAGGAGGACTAGGGAATCTATTGAAGAAAAAATCTAGGATTTCATGTAGGTATTTTGAAACTTTTTCAAAATAGATTAGCAGAAGCAATAAATTAATCATATTAATTTATTAAAAATACACAATTAAACCCTAGCTCTAGGATCTAATAACATGATCTATGCATATAAATAAATCTGAAATCAAATATTAAACAAACATAATGATGTTAATCATATCAACATCAAATTGAGACTAAATCTAATCTAATGGGAGAAAGAGATCGAATCTCTTTTACCTTTTGCAAGTTGGGATGTTCAACTTGCTAATCCAAGGCTAAGGTCGTCGCTTCGAGCCGCACACGCATCCGGCCTCTACGGAAAATTCACACGAAGCCTCGATCGTTGATCTAAAGTCCAACAACTGAAAATCAGCAGTGTACTAGCATTGTGCTGATCCTTCTTTGATGGTTGATAGCGAATCATCTTCTTCGAATGATCTTGGACTCTCCAAGGACCAAAGAAGAGATGGAAGGATCCGAAAGAACTCTTTTTCCTTAACCTTTTTCTCTCAAAAAGATTGTGGAAAAGAGATCTAAGAGAAACCCTAGAGAAGACCTCTCTTCTTTCTTTTCTCTCACCAAGATACAACAGTTTGTGCCTTTACAAAGCCTAACACCCAAAGACCCTTAGCACCCAAGGTTTTCACGCCCAAACACTCTCTCAAAGGTCTAAAATCTATAGAAATTTCATACCTTAATTCTTTTTAAATAGAGAGTTATGACAGAGTCCTTGTCTAGGTCAAATACCTAGAAAGGCATGTCCAAATTGAGCAAGAATTGGTGGACCCAACTCTTGGGCGCCCCCTTCTTCTTTTTGTTGCATGGACTCCAGGGAATACACGCACAAAAATCTTCTATTTCCCATGAAAAAATCAGAGGAAAATCAGGTGGTTTTGTGCCTCAAAGAGATAAGGAAAGATGATATATCAAACTCTATCCAATAGAGTCCTAAGTCAAAACAACTTGTTTGTTTTGACCTATTCCACAACTAATTTTCTTCTAAAAAGGTGGGAGACATAAAAGAGGCATGGATACTCTCTAGAAATAAAATGTCCCATGAAAATTCTAAGGGAATTGGCATGAGAAGCATGGAAAGCAAGGTGGTGCAAGATGAAAAAATCCTAGTCATACTAGAACTTCTAGTTTTGACTTAGTCTAACTTATTATTTGAACCCAATTAAATCAAAATTAATACAACCCAATTAGAGATGATCTTAGTCCAACTAAGAGCCTAATTAAATCAGATTAAATCAAATTTAAATCTGGTTTAATTTTTAATCAAATTAAAAATTGGGTGCATACAAGTCCTAATTGAACAGGAACTTGTTCTTCCTTGCAATTGACTTATCCAATAAAACATTTAGACTTGATCCAATTAAGCCTAAACCAAATCTAATTGAATCTTATTCAATTAGACTTAATCTCAGCCCTTTGGCTTAATCAAATTAAGCCAATTAGCAATTCGATTACTAATCGATCCTCCTACAATACTTACACTAGGTCAAACATCAATCGTATTGATTGTTTGACCTTAGAATGATTCTAAATCATTGATCAACTATCCGATTAGATCAGGACCTCTTATGTATGTGATTTCATAGGTTCGAACCTAAGCCGGTAGCACAGGAACAAATTCTTGTACCAATTGAAGTGACCATCTAGCAATAATACCTAATGGCCGGATAGGTTGAATGTGTAAAGCAACACTCTTAGAACTTATGTGGATATAGTTTTATATAATTCATCCCCTTGATCTTAATGCTCATGGAATAACTCAGAATTTAACTGTCAACCCTGATTAGGTCATCATATTGTATTTCAAAATATCAAATCCATCTCATGAATTATCCTGGCCAAGATTTTACTAAATTGAAATACAGTAATGCATTTTCTCCAAACTCTTGAAGTGGTCAATCCTATCTTGATCACGCACGGACTTCACAAGTACTTGACTATGCTTAGAAACTTTCCATCACTGAATTAGAAATTCAAGTAGTCCGGCACCAAAATACAGTGAATTGCTTGCAAGCCACCATGGTGATCTCAAGTTTAAGGGACACTTATACCCATATTCCATCAGAGCAATTCTCGACAACATAATGCTCTGGAGTTGGTCACTTTCAGTGACAATGTACCATTACATCTCACCTGTATGCCATACCAGTGTCTCCATACTCCTTGGTTAAGAGGACAACCAATCTATATGGCATACAATGACCTATATTCGATAAACGTTGTTGTCATAATTAACAACGTATCATTTGGTCATGAACAATTTAAGAACTAATCGATAAATTCTCTTTATCGAAACTAAATAGTCCTAAGGACTTCATCACAACATAGAGTTCATTAGAAGATGTAGACTTTGTGATGAAAAAATCAGAATATAATTTTATTCAATAATAAATTATTTATAATTATAAAATAGCACAATCATCAACAGGCTGACAATTAGCTTTGGGACACAATTCCCAACATCTATACCATGATCAGAGGGCCAAAACAGTGGAGAAAACCTAGAGGCTGCAGGAAGAAAGAGAGGAAGATGGCTAGGGATTGGTGCAGCTAGGGTCTGGCTCTGATACCATGTTGAAGGAAGAGAATATTTATAAAGAACAATAGAAAGAGAGAGAGAGAGAGAAAGAAATAGCTGTGAAAAGAAAAATGATTATATCTTTTCATGTTACAATAGGCTCTATATATAGAGCAATAAAAGTCTTAAAAACTGTCTAGATATAATGAACCACTAATCACCTATTGATATATTTCCTAAACAGGATTATATGCATATAGGAAATATACACCATAATATATACCATAATTGAATCATTGATCTCCTATTGATATATTTCCTAAATAGGATTATATAGGAAATATACACCATAATGTATACCATAATTTACTCAATTCTAACAATCATGACCATGGAGCCTTGTCTATCTAACTTGTACTGCAACATTCAATGAAGGATTACATCCAATGTCACTGCAAGCTTTTCCAAATCCAGAAATTTCTTCCATATTCTGTTCATTAGTACCAAAACAAGGGAAACGACCACCTATTACAAGTTTACAACCCTTCAGCGACGTCGGATGCCTTACATGTTCCAGCTTCAACAAACCTGAACCTGAGGCTCATAAAAACTGTGAGTTTAGTGCTTCTATTATTTGAAACTAAATAAAGCCCTTAGCATTCATGTAGTTTTACTACATGGCCTTTGGGATCATCAAAAATCACAATTTTCTGGTTCAATTCATCTAAAATGATGCTTCCTAAAGTTTCAAAATACTAAGAAAAAAATGATATAATTTAGTTTGACAATTGAAAATTTGTTAAATATTCATAAGTCTTCAAGCTAGAGAAAAAAAGGTTACTTGTACAGTTGTACCCATCTTGGAATATATCACCCATATTAATGTCATACCAACATAATTTTTGTAAGAGAATTTCTCAACTGATCTTCATTCTTCATGATCACAAATGAAGTCAATAGTTTCTTACTCTTGAATGTATATGAAACAAAATGAAGCCAATATCTATTAATTCCACTTGCTCCTGAGACATTGAATTAGTTGCAATGATCATAGTTGCTTAACCATATAAAAACTCTATGATCAAGATTTGTTGTATCGGTACCATATTGTTACAGTACGGTATTCTTGGTTTAATACAATATAGTCCTATACCGACATAGGGTTGGAGACCCTTTTCTCATGCCTAGCCAGGGAATTGCCCAAAACCAAGTGATACATGTGGATACCACATAAAACTGGACAAAACTGGACAGTTCCACTTGATATAAGCATGTTCAATTATTGCACCATACCAAACTTGGTGTATTATGGGTATGGTATGGTACGGCCAATACAGGATAGTATGGGCCGACATAGTGAACCATGTCTATAATTAATTTATGAACCATAAATCACACAATTACTATACAGATTATCAACCACACTTTATTTCTGTAAGTGAATCATTTCTATGTAATTTTCATCTGTATTTTACTCAGCTAGCATGTTCTATTTTTCACTAAAGGTGGGAGATACCCTCCTATATAGTACATATTAATCATATCATTACCAAATCCAATGGAAACCTCATGTAGTCAAAATGGAAATAATAATCAGAAATAACTAGGGCTGAAACCAGACTGAATATAGATTGGATATCAGTATATCCATATTCATATTTGTTTTATCTGACAAATACAAATATGGATATGGATATTGATTGGATGCAAAAATTCGTATCTATATTTTTATTTTAAATGGATATAGATACAAATCGGAACTGAAAGTATAGATACAAATATATATATAAGTCGGATAATTAAACTTTATGACCACTGAATCAAAGCTATCACTAAGTGGATGATAAATCAAGTTAATACCGTGTTAATATAGTTCCATATTTTTCTTAAAAGTTAATGAGTATTATATAAAATTAAATAGGGTTACAAGTAGAATCAGATATTTGGATACGGATCAGATAGTTGTCTATTTATATCCATTTCTCTTTGACGGATATGGATATGGATATGGATATTAGCCGGATCCTCAAATTTCTATCTAGATCCAATGGATTTAGATACAAAAATGGATCTAAAGGGATAATATCCCATCCAATTTCACCCCTATAAATAAAATGTAGGTTGTGTTTATCTTTTGTAACCTTTATTGGGAGCATCAGATACCTGAATTCCGTCATACTCTTAGGCAATGAGAAGTTCAATACTCAGTTACCAAAAGGTGTGGCTGTAGGAGCAGATTCAGGAATGGGTGCTGGATAGTAGATCTCTTAAATTTTTCTCTTTGGATAAGGATGCAGTTGGAGGGATGTGTTTTCCAGAGATTCCAAAGTGCAGCACCATTACTGTTTTAAGAGATTCCAAAGTGAGTGCAACACCATGACTAGAACATTCCTGTTACTGAGGTTCTATAGAACATACAGATTAACTTACTACACAAATTGCAAAGGTGATGTTAGGAAAACAAAAACTATTGAGTTAAAGCCTTTGTCTTGGCTTGATTTAGCACCTAAGATCCTGGATTCAATGCCCCTAAGTAGTCCGGTTACATAGCATGGAAGAGTGAGAAATGCAGACATACAAAAAGAATTAACCTGATCAACAAAAACATACCTAATAGTTTATAGTGGTCTATCATACTGCACTATACCACCCGGTATAGGGTGTACCATACTATACCAATACAGTGTCTCATATCG
The DNA here is from genome assembly GCA_006176705.1 of Cocos nucifera. Taxonomy (NCBI): domain Eukaryota; kingdom Viridiplantae; phylum Streptophyta; class Magnoliopsida; order Arecales; family Arecaceae; genus Cocos; species Cocos nucifera. Next base: position 238,643 of record QRFJ01000526.1, on the reverse strand, counting down.
TACTGACAATCGGTACGCTATCTCATACTATATTGAATTGCGTACTGACATTGTAATGAGATAGCACCAATATGAAGACTGATACCGAGATGGCGAACCTTGGTTTATAAATATATAACAAAATAATTAATATCCAAACACAAGATGCATTCCAATTAATATCACGTAAACAAAATGTGTAAATAACAGTATAATAACAAAAATGTTGAAACATGCAAAAAATTAAGTTGCCCCATTTAAGTTGATTGTTGATGCCCAACACAGGTCTTGCAATTTTTTAAGTTTCTGAATGAACTTGTCCAGTTCAAATGACAGTTATTTTCAGAATGACCAGTTTATGGTACTTCAAATTTAAAGAATATGATACTGATTTTACCAAATATACCAGGAAAGAAAAGAACTTACCGACAAAAGTGGTTCTTGGAATGCCAACATAAGAACAAAACAAGAACGAACGGGAATATCTTGTGACATCACTGCCAATACTGGAGATGATGATACATCTGAAATAATAATCAGTGGAGGTGCATCAGAGTATTAAATATGAATTTTTATTAACAAAGTCATATCATATTGCATCACATAGAACAAAATGCTAGATCAAAGTCAAGGTGTTCATTTAGTAAGTGGATAAAGGGTTAGGGCATGGAGTCCATTTCTCTTTCCTTTTCTTCTTATTCCTTTCTTTTGCATTAAATATGGTAACCAATGTCACATGTTGTAAAGAACCAATTAAATGAATTAACATCCATAACGAAGGACTTGGTGCACTCCTACACCAACATAATATCAGAATAACAGACCTAGGTCTATTCAGCAAAGATGATTCTTATGGATCCTACTTTGCCATTGATTCCTCCAAAATGCTGAATTCAAAAATAGAAATTGGATTTATTTCTTTATACCACTTAAACTATCCAGGTTTTCTTTCCCATCCTCTTTTGACACCTCTCAAATTGAATCCATGGCCCCTTGTGGATGAGGCCACCTGTGGCATATATTGTGGGTTTCAAATGATGTGTACGGTTTTGTTGGTCCTCTTAAGCTTTCATCATCATGCAGCCCTATTCATTCTATTTAATTGTCACATATTTCTCAATATGTTCAATTATGCCCATGTCTTACATTGCCATTCAACATCATAAGCATATGATATAGCTGGTTTTCTGTTTTATTTGTGAAACTATGCTCAAGTTTTAATAGCAACTGACCATAAAATGAACTCTTCATATTAAAGAATATACACAAGATGGAATAGCTTGTGTACTTGGTAATAGTTAGTAACATGTCCTTGTGTTAAGAGATTGTACTTATCTCCAAAAGCAATGAAACATAAATCCCAATGCTTGGTTTAGTTAGTCTCTGATTCAGTATTAAACTCTATTCATCTATGACTCAAATCCTTATATTCCGCATTATTCAATCATTCAAACATCAAATCTCATTGTACATGTCCAAGTCTCCCACATTTAATGGGCCCAATGAGAAAGAAGTCAAAGTATCCAATGGTCACATATTTCTTTTGGAATTATATTATGAGATGCCATCATACTATGAATGACAAATATCAGTCAGATGTTTTCCTAGTTCAGGTCGAAAATTGATTGAAGGTTGGTCTTATAGAAACAGAAAGTGATAGATTATCCTAACAGAAGCGTAATTTGAACTTTAAAGATGTATAGTACGTGGATCATAGAAGGCCAACAAACCAAGAGGTGGAAGTCTTCCAGTTACCCCAGTAAATCTTGGTGAAGTTACGTTTTTGTCTGAGGCCACTACACCATCAAACTGGCCTAGATCTTCCCCATCTAAACCAGTCAACCACCATAAACTTCTATCCTGAAGCCAATTGATTTTGCCAACAGTGACGCCAAACTTGGCCTCCACTCCTGAAAAGAAAAACTCAACCAGAAATAAATGTTACATGGAATCTATTCTCAGAGACCAGAAAATATTGTCATTAAGCTTCAAAGCTAACCAGGTTCACGACATAGTGATTTGCATATTGAGTTCATGCCTGGAACACCCACATATTTCTTAGTTAGCCCTTCCTGAAAGATTAAAACACATAAATGGTGATACATTGTGTCCATGCAACACTAGCAAATGAATGTAGGAACATTGTGTAAATGCAACACTAGGAGATGAATGTATGCACAGGTAAGTTCATCTGTCTAAAAGAACTTGCCACATTGCTCCATGAATTTATACAAATATTGTAGTGCTCTTTTATAAAGAATTTAATTATAAGCATGCATTGATGCATTCAACAGAAGAAGAAAAAACAATGTAATGAACAGCTGCATGCTGTCAATACTTTACAGTAGTGATTTGCCCTGAATTTATAAGTCATCCCATCTTTATGTCCTGCATTTCTGAAAGAAGAGACAGAAGCAGGTGACACAGACATTATTTTTCACTAGGGTATCAACACTACCTTCTCTTTATTTACCAATAATGAGTATACAGGTGCATCAGTATGGTATACAAACACCAACATGGATAAGCTGCACCATGAATTGATTGATAGATACATTTCTATGACCAACTACAACCTTGGTCCTGAACAAAAGGCAATTGCTTGATAGTTCTTACAGGACAGTTCATATGGCCCATAGATTGGACAACTAAGAGAACAAAGCCAATCTATATCAATATAAAACTATCCAGTAACTGTCTTCTAGTTTGATAATTCATAACTCCACGTTCAACTGCCGCTCTCCAAAGCTTCACACCCTCTTTGGAAACTATCCGTGCCTCTGTTTTCTATTTATTTGTTTAACACAAGGCTATTCATCAATGGAGTTGTGAAAATGTACAAAACCCAAGTTGGCACATCTATGCATATTGGGCTGTCAGGCCGGGGTGTACAAGCCACATGAGAAGTTAGACACAAATTCTCATAAGTGGCCAAATTACTTGTTATCCTGAAGTTCTAACAGTTCAGCTTTTCAGCTTTACATTCCAGTAATATTTGGTGCAGTCATGGCATGCCAATTTTCTTGAAAATGACAACCTTGGAGAATTATCCTGCTAGCTTTTTTTGAGAAAATTAAGACCAGCTTATGTTCCCATTTCAGATGAGTTGATGATGATCCCATCACTTGCCATTTTTAATGATAATGTAGCAGATAAGACAACTATATAGGCATTATCTGATTGGCGATGAAGGAGGAGTTGACCTACAGGATAGAAAGAAAGTCTGTAACCTAGTTTCCTTTTTGTACTTCTATGTGTTGGAATTTGTTAAACTACCTTGAAGAACAAAAACTACTACCTTTAAATGGATTTATCTATAAAACCAAACTGGAATCAAAGGTTAGGGTGGAGAAAGGCTAGGTTTGCTGATATGAGATTTACCCAAAATGAAGGCACCAATCACTAGAAGGGTTTCCATCAGATGTCTATGAACAACTCTTTAATTATAGTTGTGGCAGCAGTGGCTCATTATGACACACAGGTTCACCAAAGTGTGAGAATTTTACTTCCCGATAAAGATTCGAAACAACCTTTAAATTTTGTTTTGATAGAAAAGATTCATACTGTATGAAAGTTAAGAAAGTGAATACATTTGAAGCAATCCCCTCATCAATGATGTTTCAAGTTTAATAACATCATCACTTCTTATGGTTTAATAGAGAATATTGTTGAATATTGCTATGTACCTTACAATTAGTGACAGTAGATTTCTCCTATAACATGGACAATATCCTACTTGCTAGCAATGGTTGAGTTTACTGAGCTAAACCAAGCAGTTATATCATGTCAGTGGCAGAGATAGGCCTCAGGGAAAGCAATGCATCATCTCCAAGGGCCTAATGTTAGCAAAATTTTACAGAGATTCATCATGGAGAACTGCAAATAAAGTCTTGAAACCATCATCAAAAAAAAACAATGTAAGCATGACAGTCTCCAAAACATAAAGCTGTAAGGAGACGCAAGTAGACATACTGCTGTTGGGGTTTTAGAAAGATTTCATACTAGCATGGCATGGATGTCTAAACAACTGCAACAAACATGCTTGATACCTCCAACTTCAAGGAACTCAAGTGGACATGATTGCATATGCTTCATCTTATCTTCTGCAGGCAACTGAACATACAGATTTTGACTGCGGGATGTCTAAATAGAAGGAACTTAATATCAGGCTGTATCTTCTAACTAGCTGGTAGAACCATTTGATGGAGCATGAAGCAAAATACAATAGATGCAAAATGTGCTTCAATACACCTCCAAGGAATCCATCATCCATTGCCTAAATTATTGTAAATCAGCTAGGCTAGGAGAACTTCAAGTAGGTTTGGACAAGGCTAGAGAGAAAATCGTGCCTTCATTAACCTTTGATCAAGTAATGTAACTTTTGAAGGCCATAACTTCCCCAAAGTGCTGTCAATTTTTTATATTTGAGGTACAAAAAGACTTGTTGAAAGAGCACTCTGCATCCAAAAATATCATCAGCAGGCAATCATTTAGGCAGCAAATGGCATTCATTTGCTACCCAAATTGCTTGATCAAACTCAGTTAAATATAACTGGAGTTTGACCAAGGTGTATCTCCTAATCAAAAGACAGGACTCACTAGTATAAAAGAAGGCCCTTGTAATTCTGACAAAAATTTTGTTGAAGGTTCTGTGAAAATAAAGAGGAAAAAAAGCTTGATTTCAACTTTCCCACAAAAACTCATTCTAGTTTCTTTATCCTAGTTGTTTAAACTCGAATTGAGCAGATTAAGGATTCTCACTCTGGTCAGATAAACATGAGATTACATGCTTACATATAGTCAGTCCGATCTTCTAGAGGTGATTGAATATATGGGTTCCGACTATGCCTATGTAGAATGTCCGAGTAGTAAGAAGTCAATGCCATGCCATATTTTCTGACCACCTGGTGGGGCAATCCCAAGAAGTACAAAGCAAAAGACAGAAGTTGCTTCTAAACATAAAGCTGAGTTGGTTGTGGTATAAGGCTTCCACACATGCAGTTTGCTAGAGGAACTTCATCATGAGATTATAGGTTATGGACTCAATTTCAAGACCACCGGCATGTTTTGGCATAATTCACTTAAATGCAACTTCCTCAGTCATAGAATACAAAGACAACCAATGGTAACAAGATGATGGATGTAAGTATCTTATCGATAAAGGGAACTGTAACGAGCACAAAGTGTCACAATGAAAATGACTCAAGAACTTGGAACAAGTTGGCTTGAAGTGATAAAGTAAGCCCATTGCACCTCCAAGTAGTTTGTACTGATGGATTAGAGAAACAAATATAAATGATCCCTAAGGTCTTGGTCTGCTAGAATGCTGGTAAGATAAGCCCATGAATCCCTATTATCCTCATGCATCCAGAAAGATTGATCTATTGAGAAATATCAGACACCTGCCTATATCACTGTCCATTGTGTATTTGGGTTTGAAGAATCTTATTGTCAACAATCATTTTCAAGTTTCTATTGTGTTAGGGATAAAATGGCCCCCGCCGAAGTTCCTATCTGAAGTCCTTGGTTGCCGACCTTCCCCCTGTTGGATTCGCCGACCTCCTCAATGACGAATTCATGCTATGGAGCTTCTCGAAAGTGCACGGAAGTTCGGCGATACAATCTTGAGCGGTGAAGGAGCATTACTGTTATTCTGTCCTTGTCCTCTAGCTAAAAGTGAATAATGAGATTGGGATCCAGCCGCACTTCTTTTGGATGAACTCCTTTCAGACGAACTCCGATAGCGTGCTCCTTCCGGACGAGCTCCCCCAAACGAACTCCGCCAACCGCGCTCCTTCCGGACGAACTCCTTCCAGTCGAGTCCCTTTTGGACGAACTTCCTGTGGTTGACCTCCTTCCGGCCGATCTCCTATAGCCGACCTTCTTCCGGCCGACCTCCTCCTAGTCGCCTGGAAGGACCTCGTCGTCCACATGAACTCGGCTACCCACTCGATGCGAATCAATATACATGCAAATGACCCCGAAAGAGCCCGAACTTCTCTGGAGCTGTTGTAACTTGAAGCTCCTCGCCACCAACGCCTACCCCACCCAAACCTCGACTATTAATCCCCAACGCGCTGACACGTCACAACAACAGACACTATTGGCAAGTCGCGACAACTAACACTATCCTCCATAACAAACTCCACGTAACCTGAGCAGCCCACTACCAGACGGCTGCAACTGTCGCCATCAGTTTGTTACACGCTCCGTCTATAAAAGAGATCCTCCAGATATGATTCTCCTAAGCTCTCTTCTCCTTCCCGTTACTCTGCTCCTTTATTTTCTTGAGCACTCCATTCCAGTTGGCCGAAAAATTAACTTGAACATCGGAGGATCCTGCCGGAGCCACCCACCTCCGATTTGGACTTTGTTTTGTAGATCCCGTCGGCGGCCTCACCTTTCCCACTCCAACCATCTCCAACATTCTCACAGATTTCCGCACCAACAGGATTGGCGCTAGAGGAATGGCCTCTGAGCCCTTGTTCTAAAAGAAGTGCCCAATCGATCTTGCTTTCCTTCCTTTCTTTCTTAATTTCTCGAATCCACTTCTGTTTGATCTTTTCTTGCTCCAAAGAATGCCTCAAAAAAGACGATCATCCGACGGTCTACCGCTTCTACCACCAGATCTAAGCCGAATCTGCCCGTTCTGACTCCTGTTAGATATGTGTGCCCTAGAAGCCAGAATTGGCTGACACTTATTATACACTTCTAAGAGCAAAATTATAATTTTAACTATAAATAATAAAATAAATTATTTTCTATCACAATGTGTATTTAGTGTCTATGATACATTCCTTGAGTTAATGGCAATAATAGTTCTTATTTTCAAGAGTTGAAAATTTAAGACATGAATTTTCATTATTAACTCATAAAATGCTCCTGACCGTAGGATCATCATGAGGATGGTGATTGATCTGAAAGGTTGGTGTACAATCGCTTCTTTATGGTAGATGAGTCTTAAGTCTACAATGTAGAAATATTAGAGCGAGAGTACAGATACTCGTTAGAGAATGAGAGCACTGAGCGTGACTATCTCGAGCAGTCATTAGGAAGTCTACCTTCTCGTTGATGACTGGCTCGAAGCTGCAGTTGTGTGTCTGGTTCTTTGACCTGAGGTGCATCGGCAGTTCACCTTGAGGGTGTTATAGTTTGACTACACCATTACTCGGTCTCCTAGCCATATGGAATTCCTGAGGTGTATGTTGGCTATAGCATGTTCATTGTAGGAACTGGATTGCATCAAGATGAAGAATCTATCTACCTCGGTGGTGAGAGGAGTAGCCCTATGATGATCATGAGAATCAAGTCCAGAAGCCATGGCCATGGCAGAGTGAAATAATAGAAAGAGTTTCTATTTAGATTTTCACATTGGACTTGAATCGAATGATTACATCATATGACAGAAACTAGGGTTTGACGAGTTCACCTTAACCCTAATCTGATCGGGGCTCAAGATAGAAGAACTTAATCACACAGGTAGCTGCACCAAGAGGTTCGCATTCAGCTCTGATGGGTTGCCACCATATACTGCTAGGTGTCACTGGTGGATTTTGGGAGCAATTAGAATGATTTAGATGATCGATCATTCTAGCTGTTCGAATCAGAAGAGTTCTGATCCATCGAAAGGAGTTTCGATGATGTCGATGATAGAGATCATGACATATCCCATTACCATACAGAACTGAACCTAACTGGGTCACACAAACAAGGGTTTGAATCTGGTGATCATCAATTGAACTGATCCCAGTTCAATTGATCTGAATGAGATTCAATTAGGTTCAAGAAAATCGTGCTAGCACTCGATTGAACCTAACGTTCTTCTTTAATTATCATTAAATAAGTTGTCCTGACTGAGCCAAAGGAGTTTGTGCTCAATCAGAGGCCTTTACTTGGTCTGACTGGAGTTTGTCCAGGTCAGAAAAGGATTGTCTTATTTAATTTATGAGATGAATTTTTGAGACAACACCTACCATTTTTCGTCATCTTTGACTTTGGTCAAAAGTCCTATTTCGGACATTTGGTCAAACGTTGACCTTTGACACTTAGACATCTTGACCCATATATCAAGCCATCATTGAAGAGAGTTCTTGGGGGCCTGTCCACCTGCTAAAAAGCAGATGGATAAGGGGCACACGCCTAGGGAGGCGTGCGCCCAAGTGGATAAAGCCATCCAGAGTCCCGTACAGATGGACTGCCAGTTGCTTCGGAGATTCTACTTGGATGGCGCTTGGAAGACTGCTTTGACCCAATCTTGGTACCATCTAAGGATGATTCAGAGGGACTCTCATCTGATTGGAATCCAGATGATGTCATACCACCAATCAGATTTAGATCTGATTTCACAAAAGGTTGTGATTGGCCAAGAAGAGGAGTTGGATCCATGGCGTAACAGGATCTATAAATAAGACCCTATCTGCGCCAAGATCAAAGATGCTTGACCCATTGCCCATGCCATAAGGTTGCCCCTCTTCCTCCACGCCACCTTCAGGTGTTCTCTTTTCTATCCACGCCCAAGAATTTTTTGGGCACAAGTTTGGTACGATCCAAGCAAGAAAAAGGCGACAGAAAAAGGAAGAAGGCAGCACTACTGCAAGAGACAACTCACATCTTCGAAAGGAGTTTTGAAGATCTTCAAAATCAGATCCAGATCTAATTTTTGAAGAAGTGATAAAGGAGATCTCCAGATCCTATCCGAGTGAATACTGGTAGAGGTCAGGCATTTGCGTGGCTAGATTCAGAACCTCAGGCAAACATCAGGATCATCACAGGATAATCAGATTATCCGCAACAAGGTAAAATTAAATTAGATTTAATTTATTCTTTGTTTTATTTTATTTTCTTTTATTAGATCAATAATATCAGATCTGAAAAGTCAGATCTGATCTGGATCCAAGAGAAAAATTTTTGAAATATCTCTCTTGATCCAATGAGATCTGAACGAACTTAATCCGAAAAACTAGATTTTTTCTTCAACTGGTATCAGAGCCAGGTTGCATATTCCATTAGATCTGATTTTATTTTAATTTTGATCTAATAATTTGATGATTTCAGATGTCACAATAGATGTGATTAGATCTGAAATCAAAAATTAAAAAAAATTAAATAATTTAGGATCTAAGATTAGTACAAGATGCATGACTAGTTCTAGAATAGAATAGTTCTATAGTAATAGTCTTGCATAATTTATAATTTAATTTGATTAAATTATATTTTTAGATCTATTTATTTACTATTTTCTGATATTATAAATGTTATAATAAGATCTAAAAAATAGAAAATAAAAATTATTTAATTTTTGTTCATATGAGATATGATTGAATGCATGTCTAGACTAGTTGTAGAATAGTTCTACATAATTATCTAGAAATTAGAATTTTAATTTTGATATGATCAATTTAAATCTAATTTTTTAGATTATTATGAGATAATTTAGATCTGAAAACATGCATGAACATGATACATGAAGATGTATGCAAAACATATGCCTTATAGTTAGATCTAATTTTTTATATATGAGATATATGATATAGATCTAAAACTATTTTTGTAGTTTTCATATTTTTGATTAAGGCGTTCCCCTTGGCCGTCCAGTCATAAGAATAAAGTAGGATTTAAATACCCTCTCTTCCCATTCGATGGGATGTTCTTATGATGTGTAGGGATGCTGCGCGTTCGTCCTTAATCAAAAAACTAAAACTTATTTTCTACAAAATCCTAGATCCTGAAACCCTGAGATTTTATTTACATCTTTTGTTTGTGAACCCTAAACTTAATTAAGAATTAATATTATGAAATATGTTAAGTCTAAAAATTGAAAATTTTCAGATTTAAGGCATTCATAAAATTGGATTCGAGCTTGGATAGCTCAATTAGGTCTAGCGGTTGATCAAACCGAATCAAGAGTTGGTTAGATGGGATCAAGAGTGCTTAAATTGACCAGCCTAATAGGATTAAGTCTGGATCAAGATCGAATCACATGACTGATCGATCAAGCTAAGACCTAATTAGGCTCAGTGGTTAGAGTCTGGATTGTAGGCTAACCTGATTGATTCTGGCTCAACAATTTGGTGTCTAAGGTAAGTTTGGCACATACGACCGACTGATTTTTAATTGAGAGCTACTCGACTCTGAATGCATTCTTGTACGAGTTAATGGCATATCCCTTCCATCCGGTCTCACTTACCTGGCCATATCTGTTGACGATCAGTTCTGATCTGAGGTGGTCAATAATCCGAGCTAACCCATGCCACTAGGTTAGTCATAATTGTTATGACTATTGTAAGTCTAGTTTAATGAGACCTGAATCAAATTCTCCCTAAGAAAAGATTAAGTCTGAGGTCTTCCACCATTGTAGATATGCGGGCCCTTCCCGGGGTTGATTGTTCTCGGCTGGATACAGTGGCTCAGTTGCACCGGAAAGATGCAACCATGTCTATTAGGCATTGGATGCTATGGGCTGGAGGATGAGTTGGGCTCAATATTTTGGATACGGTGAGAGACTCAATTAGGAATCCCAGTCTATGCAAATGGTGGGTCTGACTTAACTAAGGAGTGGATCAATATTCTGGATACGGTGAGATTCATGAATTAGAGACCAAGTTTGGGTGCACCATGATTAGAGAATCATTGAACAAGAGTTGTTCACTCATTGGCTAACCCATCACCAATAACTGTTAGGTGAGGTGATGAGTCAGTTGGTGAGACCGCACCACCCACTAGAAATCATTAATCGTGGAGATTTTTGCATCTCTACAGAGGGAGTGTAGGGATCCGAGAAAATAGTGGAAGCTAATTTGTTTAAAAATAAAATCCTAAATAAATTGGTCAAGTCATAATTACAGTATCTAACTAGAATCTTTGACTCTCTATAGAAAAATGTCTGCGTCCAACCCATTGGCACGTATCCTGGACACACATAGACTGACCGGACCCAATTATAAAGATTGGCTCAGGAACTACAAAATTAGTTTTGGGTTCTGAGAAGTTAACTCCATGTATTGGACCAGGACCCTCCCACCTTACCAGCCCGTCCATCCACTGAACAGAGAGCGTCTCTGAAAAAATGGATAGACGAAGATAATAAGGCCAGATATTACATGTTGGGCTCGATGTCTGATGAGCTCCAGCGCCAACATGAAGATATCGGGACTGCTCGCCAAATGTTGGCTCACCTGCAAGGAGATGTTTGGTGAACAGAGTCGCGCAGCCAAATATCAAGTCACGAAATGACTTTTTAAGGCTAAGATGCGTGATGGGCAGTCAGTCCAAGATCACTGTCTGATGAATGATCAAGGACTTGGAAGAGCTTGAGAAGCTCGGTGTGAAGTTAGACTTGGACTGCAGAAATGATATTATTCTGCAATCCTTGACTGATGCATATGGGCAATTCATCATGAATTACCACATGCATAAACTTCAAAATTCTCTTGGCCGAATTAATGAACATGCTGGTTACCGCTGAGCTTTCTATGAAAGGTTCTAAAGGCTCAGTTCTTGCTATGGAATGGACTTCTTCCAAAAGAAAGTCTTATGGAAAGAAAAAGAAGTCTGTGAAAAAGCAGAAGGTGGAAGGAAGGAAAAGAAGAAGAAGGCAGAGCGAAGAAGAAGAAGGCCGATGACAAAGGAAAGTGTTTCCATTGCAACACTGATGGCCACTGGAAGCGGAACTGCCCTACATACCTAGCCACCCTGAAGAATAAGGAGGCAAGTCCTTCTGAAGGTATGCTCGTTATTGAATCTAACCTTACAGTATGCTCATTATTGAATCTAACCTTACGGTTTCTTCTGCATCCAGTTGGGTGCTTGACTCTGGTTCTAGTGCTTATTTGTGCACTTCCATGTAGGGTCTTGAGGATAGCAGAAGGCTAAGAGATGGTGAGATGATCCTACGCGTTGGAAATGGAGCAAGGATTGCTGCTAGTGGCCGTGGGAACCTACCCTCTTCGACCACCATCTGGTTTAGATTTAGTACTTAAGGATTGTTATTATGTGCCTGCAGCAAGCAGGAATTTGATTTCTATTTCATGTTTAGCACTAGAAGGCTATGTAATTAGTTTTCTTAAGGACCATTGTAACATTCTTTATGAAAGAAATAAAATTGCAAATGGTTTCCTTATTAACGGTCTTTATCAGTTACATATTGATGTATCCTGTTTTTAACTATCGAGCAAAATATGAATGCCATAAAATCAAAACGACCTAAGGGATAGTTCCAAATGATAGGTATCTATGGCACCTTAGACTTAGGTCATATAGCAGAAGATAGGATTAACAAATTGAAGAAAATCAGGGCTATTGAGTCCATTGACTTCCGAGTCATATCCAACTTGTGAATCTTGTCTTCAAGGCAAAATGACTAAACTCCCTTTAATGTTGGACATGGGGAAAGGGCCACAGATCTTACTTGCCCTAGTACATACTGATGTGTGCGGCCCATTTGATGTGCCGGCTAGAGGCAATTTTGTCTACTTCATTAACCTTTACCGATGATCTTATCTAGGTATGGGTATGTGTATCTTATGAGACATAAGTCTGAAGCCTTTTGAAAAGTTCAAAGAATTCAGACATGAAGTAGAAAAATAAACTGAAAAACCCATTAAGGTTCTTCGATCAGATCGAGGAGGTGAATACCTTAGTCGGGAATTCCTAGACTATCTCAAGCAGAAATGGCATAGTCTCTCAATGGACTCCACCAGGAACACCTCAACTCAACGGATTTCAGAATGGAGGAAATCAGGACTCTATTAGGATATGGTCCGATCCATGATGAGCTTCACAGACCTTCCTGATTTTCTTTAGGGGATAGTTTGTTAACTTCTAATTTATTTACTGAATAAGGGTTCCTTCTAAAACCATTCCTACCACACCGTATGAGATATGGCATGGTAAGAAACCAAGTCTGAGTCATCTCAGAATTTGGGGTTGTCCGGCTCATGTCAAAAGACAACAAGCGGACAAGTTAGAGTTTAGGTCCTTTAGAGCTCGATTCATAGGATATCCTAAAGAGTCATTAGGATACTTATTTCTACATTCCAGAAGACCACAATGTGATTGTGAGTCGACATGCCATCTTTCTTGAAAAATAGTTTATTCAAGATAGATGGCATTGGAAAGCAGATTAAGCTTGATGAGAAAGTCTCACAAGAGCAAAGAGCTAAGGACCAATTGGAAACCAAATCAGGTTGAGCCAATAAGAACACTACCTCCTCCACCTCGTAGATCGGAAAGAGTTTTCCCATCCCCCTGAAAGATACTTAGGTATTATTTCAGAGGAAGTAGAGGAAATGTTCCTCGTAGGTAATGGTGCTCATGGTGATGATCCCAAAACCTACAACGAGGCGATATCAGATATCGACTCCGAGAAATGGCTTAGAGGCAATGAAGTCAGAAATTGACTCGATGCACTCAAACCAAGTCTGGACCTTGGTAGATCCACCAGAAGGTATAGTACCTATTGGGTGTAAATGGATCTTCAAGAGAAAGATTGGTGCAGATGGGAAAATGTGGAGACATTCAAGGCTAGACTAGTGGCAAAAGGTTATAGTCAATGCGTGAAGGCATTGACTATCAGGATACCTTTTCCCCAGTAGGCTATGCTAAAATCCATCCGCACATTGCTTGCTGTTGCAGCCTATTTCGATTATGAAATATGGCAAATGGACGTGAAAACGGCATTCTTAAATGGATATCTTGAGGAAGATATCTATATGGAACAGCCGCTAGGTTTCACATCCAGTGATACTGATCACAAGGTTTGCAAGCTGCAAAGGTCCATATATGGACTTAAGCAAGCATCTCGGAGCTGGAACACTCGTTTCAATGATGTGATCAAAATTGTTTGGTTTCATCAAAAATGAAGAGGAACCATGTGTTTTCAAAAAGGTCAGTGGGAGCGCTGTTGTCTTCCTCGTATTGTACGTGGATGACATCCTCCTTATTGGGAATGATATTCCCATGTTGACATAGTCAAAATTATGGTTGTCCAAGGAATTCTCCATGAAAGACCTAGGTGAAGCATCCTTTATTCTAGGAATTAAGGTCTATAGGGATAGACCGAATAGGATGCTAGGACTTTCACAGAAGATGTACATAGAGGAAGTACTAAAGAGGTTTAGTATGGAAAACTCTAAGAGGGGATTAATACCCTTCAGACATGGTATTCATCTTTCCAAGAAGATGTGCCCCAGCACACCTGAGGAAATAGAACGCATGAGCAAGATCCCTTATGCTTCTGCAATAGGGAGCCTCATGTATGCCATGCTATGTACACGACCTGATATAGCCCATGCTGTGAGTGTCACAAGCAGATATCAGTCAAATCCAGGTGAAGAACACTGGACTTCTGTGAAATGTATCCTTAAGTACTTAAGAAGAACTAAGGATATGATGTTGGTCTTTGGTAATGGAGAACTCCAAGTCTAAGGGATACACAGACTCGGATTTTATGTCCGATATAAATGATCGAAAGTCGACATCTGGGAATCTGTTTGTGTGTAATGATGGTGCTGTCAGTTAGAAGAGTTCCAAACAGACAGCAATAGCAAATTCCACCATGGAAGCAAAATACATCACTGTGTCAGAAGCTGCGAAAGAGGCATTCTGGTACAAAAAGTTCGTCGTAGAGATCGGAGTGATGCCATCAGATGCCAGCCTCTGTACTGCGACAATAATGGCGCCATAGCCCTTGCTAAGGAGTTGAGGTCTCACCAGAAATCCAAACACACCAAGCAGCGATACCACCTCATCCACGATTACCTCGAGAAAGAATATGTCGAGGTCAAGAGAGTCGATTCCGCAAACAATACGGCAGACTCACAAAGCCATTGGACCAGCAAAAGATCAAAACCTACCTTGAGAAAATGGGACTTAGATTTGTAGCCAATTAACTTTAAGTCAAGTGGGAGTTTGTTAGATATGTGTGCCCTACAGCTGACACTTGTTATACACTTCTAAAGGCAAAATTATAATTTTGACTATAAATAATAAAATAGATTATTTTCTATCATAATGTATATTTAGTGTCTGTGATACATCCCTTAAGTTAATGGCAATGATAGTTTTTATTTTCAAGAGTTGAAAATTTAAGACATGAATTTTCATTATCAACTCATAAAATGCTCCTGACCGTAGGATCATCATGAGGATGGTGATTGATCCGGAAGATTTGTGTACAATCGCTTCTTTATAGTAGATGAGTCTTGAGTCTACGGTGTAGAGACACCAGAGCGAGAGTATAGGTACTCGTTAGAGAACGAGGGCACTAACTGTGACCACCTCGAGCAGTCATTAGGAAGTCTACCTTCTCATCGATAACTGGCTCGAAGCTGCAGTTGTGTGTCTGATTCTTTGATCTGAGATGCATCGATAGTTCACCTTGAGGGTGTTATAGTTTGACTACACCATGACTCGATCTCCTAGCCATTCGAAACCCTGAGGTGTATGTTGGCTATAGCATATTCATTGTAGGAATTGGATTGCACCAATAAGAAATCTATCTACCTCGGTAGATGAGGAGTAGCCCTATGATGATCATGAGAATCAAGTCCATAAGCCCATGGCCATGGTAGAGTGAAATAATAGAAAGAGTTTCTATTAAGGTTTTCACATTAGACTTGAATCGAATGATTAATCATATGACGGATATTAGGATTTGACGAGATTACCTTAACCCCAATCCAGTCGGGGCTCAAGATAGAAGAACTTAATCACACAGGTAACTGCACAGAGAGGTTCATTTTCAGTTCTGATGGGTTGCCACCATATGCTGCTAGGTGTCACTGGTGGATTTTGAGAGCAATTAGAATAATTTAGATGATCAATCATACTAGTTGTCTAAATCAAAAAAGTTCTGATCCATCGGAAGGTGTTTCGATGATGTCGATGATAGAGATCGCGACATATCTCATTACCATACGGAACTGAACCTAACTAGGTCACACAAATAAGGGTTTCGATCTGGATATCATCAATTGGACTAACCCAGTTCAATTAATTTGAATTAGATTCAATTAGGTTCAAGAAAATTATGCTAGCACACGATTAAGCCTAATGTTCTCCTTTAATTATCATTAAAGTTTGTCTCGACTGAGCCAAATGTGTCTGGGCTCACTCAGGTATCTTTACTTGATCTGACTGGAGCTTGTCCAAGTCAGAAAAGGGTTATCTTAATTTATGAGATGAATTTGAGACAACACCTACCATTTTCCATCAAATGCTAAATCCTGTTTCGGACATTTGGTCAAACGTTAACCTTTGACACTTAGATATCTGCCCATGTGTCAAGCCATCATAAGAGAGAGTTCTTGGACCAGTCCACCTACTAAAAAGTAGATGGATAAGGGGCGCACGCCTAGGAAGGCGTGCACACATGGATAAAGCATCTGGAGTCCCGTACAGATAGGACTCCAGTTGCTTTAGGGATTCTACTTGGATGGCGCCTAGAAGACTACTTTGACCCAGTCTTGGCGCCATCTAAGGATGATTCAGAGGGGCTCTCATCTGATTGAATCAGATGATGTCATTCCACCAATCAGATTTAGATCTGATTGCACAGAAAGCCATGATTGATCGGAATGATGTGGCACTGCATGGTGCAACAGGGTCTATAAAAACCCTGTCTGCACCAAGATCAAAGATGCTTGACCCATTGCCCATGCTACAAGGCTGCCCCTCTTCCTCCTCCACGCCACCTTCAGGTGTTCTCTCTTCTATCCACGCCTAAGAATTTTTTGGGCACAAGTTTGGTGCGATCCAAGCAAGAGAAAGGCGACAGGAAAAGGAAGAAGGCAGCACTGCTGCAAGAGATAACTCACATTTTTCAAAGGAGTTTTGAAGATCTTCAAAATCAGATCCAGATCTGATTTTTGGAGAAGTGATAAAGAAGGAAGAGATCTCCAGATCCTATCCGAGTGGATACCGATAGAGGCCAGGCACTTGCGTGGCTAGATCTAGAACCTCAGGCAGACATCAGGATCATAATAGGATAATCAGATTACCCGTAACAAAATAAAATTAAATTAGATTTAATTTATTCTTTATTTTATTTTTTTATTAGATCAATAATATCAGATCTGAAAAATCTCAGATCTAATCTGGATTCAAGAGAAAAATTTTTGAAATATCTCTCTTGATCCAATCAGATCTGAACAAATCTGATCCGAAAAACTAGGTTTTTCCTTCAGCTTCGTCATCCGCTCCCCAACCTCCTCCACCGGTGGCCATGGTGGATCCGGAGTAGTTCAACCTGCTAATGCAGTAGGTTCGAGGCCTCATCGAAATGGTGCAGGCCATATAGCAACCACCGGCGACGGTCCGGCCAGAAACCCCCAGCCGGAGCTTCGAGAGCCAGCACCGAGAAGGGCAACCTGGGTCAGCAGACCCATCGTCTCCGAGAAGAAGCAGAAAGCAGGGAGCCCCTATTCCAATCATGATTCTTCTCCGGAGAAAATTTTCCCCATCTACGGTCGGCGACCTTCGAAGATCCACGATTGAGATGATATTCTCAACCAGAAACTTCAACATATAAACCGACGGATTAAGGAGTTCTGCCATGCCGCCCCAGTTCACCATGGCGATATCTGCATCGACCCTCTTTTCTCTATCAAAATCATGCAAGAACCTGTCCTGCCGAACTTCAAGCTCTCCCAATTCGAGACCTATGATGAGACTTCTGATCCGATCGACCATCTGGAGGCTTTCCAGATGATGATACTGCTTCATGGTGCACCGAACGCCATCCTATGCCGAGCTTTTCCATCTACCTTGAAGGGAGCATCAAGAAACTGATACTCGAGTCTTAAGTCGGGTACGATCTTCTCTTTCAATCAAATGAGTCATCAGTTCGTAGCTCATTTTATAAGCAGCCGACGTCCAAGACGAGGTCGGATTCCCTCATCAACATAAAGTAGAAGGGGGAGTCAATCCGAGCTTAAATCAGCCGTTTTAATGCTGCTGCGTTGGAGGTCCGAAACCTTGACCAATCTATAGCTATAGCCGTACTGAAGGACGGCCTTCAGAAAAATGATCTTCTATCTTCCCTAGAGAGGAAGTACCCTAGGAATTTTGTTGATATGCTGGCCCGGGCTGAAGGTTATGCCCGGATGGAAGAAGACTTCAAGTTGAAGGACAACGAGACCGTAAGAGAGCGCAAGCAGGTGAACCCAGCCGACCCGCATCTGAAAGAAAACCGAGTCAAGTTCGGCCGCACTCCCAAACTCCTCCCGAGTGCAGACGAGCCCAAACTCCTCGAGCTCGTCAACAAGGAAGCCAGGATCGGAGGACTCAACGAAACTCCCCTCCTAGAAGATTCAACAATTATGCTCCCTTGAATGCCTCGAAGACGCAAGTACTAATAGAGATAAGGGAGCAACTGGCGGAGCCCGAAAAGATGCGGACCCACCCGGCCAAGCGCAACTCCAACAAGTACTGCCTTTACCATCATGACCATAGCCATGATACTGAAGAATGCATCCAGCTTCAAGACGAGATCTAGGTGCTGATTAGAAGAGGTCGGCTAGACCGGTTCATTAGGCGCCGATCGAAAAGAAGAGAAGATCGTCCGAGAGCCTCGCCACAACCTGAACCACCTCGATGGGACGAGCCTCAAGGAGATCGGCCCCCTCTTGCAGTCATCAACACTATTACTGGGGGACACCAGCGAGGGGAGGCCAGCAGATCGGCCAAGCTGGCGAAAAGGCAACAGACTGAGGAGCCCATCACCTTTACTGAAGAAGACGCCTAAGGAGTTCAGCTTCCGCACAATGACGCAGTTGTAGTTACTTTAAATATTGCTGATTATGATGTACATCGCATTTTAATTGATAATGAAAGCTCTGCTGATGTCTTGTTTTATGATGCTTTTTCCAAAATATCCATACCCAATGATAGGATGGGCTCGGTGAATTCTCCGTTGGTAGGGTTCACAGGCGATGCCGTGCCGGTGGAAGGGTTAATAACGTTGCCTGTGGTGGCCGGTCGATATCCAAAGCAATCTATGGCACAAGTTGATTTTTTGGTAGTTAAAGCCCCTTCTGCCTACAATACGATTCTTGGCCGACCTGGTTTGAATGCACTTCAAGCAGTAGTTTCTACTTACTATCTGAAGATGAAGTTCCCGACTAGGCATGGAGTCGGGAAGATCAAAGAAGACCAGGCGCTAGCTCGGCACTGCTACAGTATTGCTTTACAAGAAGGAAGACAAGCAGACCCTTGTCCAGTGGACGAACTTGATGCCCGTGACGATTTATCTAAAGAAAGAGAACCCATCGATGACCTCGTGGAGATTCCTCTAAATGATGGGAATAAAGAACATACAGTGAAGATCGGCTCGAGCCTAAAAAAAGTCAGAAAACAGCTCGTCACCTTCTTACAAAGGAACTCTGATGTCTTCGCTTGGGCGCCTGCAGACATGCCCGGAATCGACGCAAAAGTTATGGAGCATTGCCTGGGCGTAGATTTTAAGCGATGACCAGTGAAGCAGAAGAAACATAGTTTTGCACTGAAAAGGCAGAAGGAGATAATGGACGAAGTTGACAAACTCCTAAAGGCAGGATTTATCCGAGAAGTGCTTTACCCTGACTGGATCGCAAATGTTGTCTTGGTTAAAAAAGCAAACGGCAAATGAAGGATGTGCATAGACTTCACGGATTTAAACACAATCTGCTCAAAAGATAGTCATCCACTGCCCAGAATTGACCAACTGTTGGATGCAACTTCAGGCCATGAGCTCCTCATTTTCATGGATGCCTTCTCCGGTTATAATCAAATCCGGATGGCACCAGAGGATGAGAAAAAAACTGCTTTTATTACTAACTATGGTCTTTATTGTTATAGGATCATGTCGTTCAGGCTTAAAAATGCAAGTGCAACATACCAGCGCCTAGTCAATAAAATCTTCAAGGAGCAAATCGGCCGCAACATGAAAGTCTATGTGGATGATATATTGGTCAAAAGCTGATCTTCACCAAATCATATTGCCGACCTTGAAGAAACCTTCGGTACCCTCTAGAAGTACAAGATGAAGCTGAACCCTACGAAATGCGCTTTCGAAGTAACCTCGAGGAAGTTCTTAGGATTCATGGGGTCCAGTCGCGGCATCGAGGCCAACCTAGAGAAGATCAAAGCCATTCAGGAAATGACTCCCCCAAAAAATAATAAAAGAAGTCCAACGCCTCACAGGCAAAATGGCAGCTCTGAATCGCTTTGTATCAAGGTCGACGAAGTGCTGCATGCCCTTCTTCCAAATACTCAAGCAGCCTAATAACTTCAGCTAAAACCCCGACTGTCAGCAGGCTCTCAAAGAACTGAAGAACTACCTCAGTTCACCCCCGCTGCTCGCCAAACCTGAACCTGAGGAAGAATTGTTCCTGTATCTCACCGTGTCTTCTGTAGCTATTGGAGCCATACTGGTTAGAAAAGAAGCAAAAATTCAAAAGCCAATCTACTACATAAGCAGAGTCCTGAGGGATGCGGAAACAAGGTACACCAAATTAAGAAAACTAACCTATGTCTTGTTGATTACAGCTAGAAAACTCTGATCTTATTTCCAGGGATACACTATTACTCTCTTTACTAATCAACCCATTAAGGCGGTTCTTCACCGATCCGATACCTCGGGCAGGGTAGCAAAGTGGGCGATTGAGTTGACTGAATTCGATATCCACTTTCAACCTCGACCATCCATTAAAGCTCAAATACTGGCCGATTTCATAGTAGAATGCACTATTCTGAAGGAGACCAAACCAGAGCGTCAAGAAGCCTTCATTCCTAGCTCCTTAGAAAAAAGGCCAATCTTTCTGAAAACTTTTGGGCACTGTATGTGGATGGTTCATCCAATGCTTCCGAGGTAGGTGCAGGCTTAATTCTCATCAATCCGGAAGGAATCGTGGTGAAGTACACATTGCGCTTTAACTTCCCCGCCACTAACAATGGAGTAGAATATGAAGCCCTACTTGTAGGACTGAGGATGGCTAAGGAGCTGAGAGTGCAATATTTGAAGGCCTACAGTGACTCACAGCTGGTAGTGGGATAGGTTAATAGCTCCTTTGAAGCCTAGGAGGAAAGTATGAAAAAGTACTTAGAAAAGGTGAAAAGCTTAAGTTCGGCCTTTGACAACTTCAGCATTCAGCAGATCTCGAGGACGAAAAATACCAGAGCCAACCTTCTCTCGAAACTGGCCACTTAGCCCTGAACGAGCTACCAAAAGAAGTCCTTTTTGAGGTCCTGCAACGCCCAAGCTCGGAAGAGCCCCAGGTGATAATGCAAGTTGATCATAAGCCTAGCTGGATCAACCCGTTGATAGCGTATCTCAAGGAAGGGATTCTTCCCAGAGATCGCAAAGAAGCTTGGAAGTTAAGAAATCAAGCTTCCCACTATATTCTGCATGAAGGCAAGCTATATAAGAGATCGTACTCCTTACCACTCCTCAAGTGTCTCCAACCTAGTATGCCTTGAAGCAAGTTCATGAGGAAATTTGCGAAAATCATCTGAAAGCGAGATCCCTATCATACAAGTTGCTCCGCTAGGGATACTACTGACCGACAATGCATCAGGATGCAGTGAATTATGTGAAAAGGAGCAATAGGTGTCAAAGAAATACCAATATCCAGAGACAGCCGGCTTCACAGCTCACATCGCTAAGTGCCCCCTGGCCGTCTGCACAATGGGGGATGGACATACTCGGACCTTTTTCCATGGCATCTGAACAGCGAAAGTTTCTATTGGTGGCAGTGGATTACTTTACTAAGTGGGTCAAAACCAAACCTCTGGCAAAAATTACTGAAGCTAAAGTGTAGGACTTCATCTGGAAGTCAATTGTTTGCAGGTTTGGTCTTCCTCGAACACTAATCACTGATAATGGGCATCAGTTTGCAGGTGCGAAGTTCGCTGAGTTCTGCAAAGGCCTAAAAATATCTCACCACTTCACATCAGTAGCTCATCCGCAAGCGAATGGTGAAGCAGAGGTGACTAATAGGACCTTGCTTCAAGGGATAAAGGCCAGGCTAAAAAAAGCAAAGGGAACCTGGATAGATGAACTGTATCATGTGCTCTAGGCTTACCGAACCATCCAAAGATCGCCCACTGGAGAAACACCCTTTGCGCTGGCTTTCGGGATAGAGACGGTTATCCCGGTGGAAGTTGAACTCCCCTCAGCATGAGTAGAAGCCTTCAATGAACAAGACAATTCGCGGGACCTCCAAGCTAACCTTGATCTGCTGGAAGAAAGGAGAGAGAAAGCCCAGATTCGAATGGCAACTTACAGGCAAAAGGTAGCCTGCTACTATAATTCAAGGATCAGAAGCAAAACCTTCAGAATAGAAGATCTCGTACTTCGGCAAGTAGATGTTTCGCAGCCCCAGAATTAAGGAAAACTCGCCCTGAACTGGGAAGGCCCTTACAAGGTAGTGGAAACCGTCCGACCAGAAACATTATTTAAAGGATCTCGAAGGATCAATGCTCCTACGGCCTTAGAATTCGAAAAACCTGCGAATATACTACCAGTAATTCAAACTTTAATAAAATTCTCTTATTACGATATTTTTGTTTTCCTTTTGCCGCAGAATCATGTGATGACAGGAAATGATTCGGCCGAACTTCATTAAAAAAATAAGTAAAAGACCTCCGGTTATTTAAGACAAGAGGAGGAAGAGGCCCTTACAATGGTCCTTTTGTGCACCTATACCTTTGTTAGGGATAGGAGGTGGACCTCGCCCTAATAAAGGAAGGCCAACCCCATCAGGAACCGGAGAAGAAGCTCGTTCTGATAGGGGGATAAAAAGGACAACCATATTAGGAATAGAAGGACCTCGTCCTGACGCGAGTGATGAAGACCTCCAGTTATTTAAGACAGGAGAAGAGAAGAGGCCCTTACAACAATCTTTTTGTGCCCCTATACCTTTGTTAGGGATAGGAGATGGATCTCGCCCTAACAAAGAAAGACCAATTCCATCAGGAACAGGAGGAGAACCTCGTCCTGACAGGGAGACAAAAAGGCCAACCGTGTCAGGAATAGAGGAGGAGACCTCGTCCTGATGCGGGTAATGAAGACCTCCATTTATTTAAGACAGGAGGAGGGGAGAGGCCTTTACAACGGTCTTTTTGTGCCCCTATACCTTTGTTAGGGATAGGAGACGGATCTTGTCCTAATAAAAAAAGACCAATCCCATCAGGAACAGAAGGAGAACCTCGTCCTGACGTGGGTGATGAAAACCTCCGGTTATTTAAGACAGGAGGAGGGAAGAGGCCCTTACAATGGCCCTTTTGTGCCCTATACCTTTGTTAGGGACAAGAGGCGGATCTCATCCTAACAAAGAAAAGCCAATCCTGTCAGGAACAGAAGGAGAACCTCGTCCTGCTAGGAAGACAAAAAGGCCAACCGTGTTAGGAACACGAGGAGGACCTCGTCCTGATACAGATGATGAAGACCTTTGATTATTTAAGATAGGAAGAGGGGAGAAATCCTTAGAACGGCCCTTTTATACCCCAATATCTTTGTTAGGGATAGGAGGCGGACCTCGTCCTAACAAAGGAAGGCCAACTTCGTCAAGAACAGAAGAAGAGCCTCATCCTGATAGGGGGATAAAAAAGTCAACCATATCAAGAACAAGAGGAGGACATCGTCCTGACATGTGTGATGAAGATCTTCGATTATTTAAGACAGAAGAAGAAAAGAACATCGTCCTGACACGTAAGAAGACCTTCGATTATGAACAAAAAAAAACGAAGGAAATAAAGAAGTGAACGAACATTGAACATATGCAAAATAAAAGGACGATTGAAGAAAGTACAACTTCATTAAAGAAAGAGTTGATTACAAGGCAAAGATCTGCAAGATCGATTACAAAAAAATTAGAAAAAACCGAAGTTCTAAGAAGGATCAGGTTCTTTGGACTTCAGACTACTAGCCATCATCAGAAATTCCTTTAGACTGACGATCTCCTCCTTGAGCTCTTTACTCCTCATCAGGTTGTCGCGGAACATTCTGTCAACCCTTCGGTAGTTTTTTTCTGACGCTTGCAGTCTCTTCCTCAGAACCTCTGATTCAAGCTTCAACATCCTTAACAGCCTGCTGCTCGTAAATCAACTGAAGCTTTAGTCGCTGGACTTCGGCCTTCTCCATCCCGATCGACTCCGAGAGTTCACCCGCGATCCTTTTCAGAGAGGCGATCTCCTTCGACTCCCTACTGGTGCCGGACTGATAGCTATCGATGAGCTGTTGTTGAAGCCGGGCCACCTCGCTATTAGCGGCACGAAGCTTCTGCTCTAGCGAGGATATCCTTCCGCACCAGCCCAATCGGTAGGTCTCGTAGGCAAGCTCGGCGTCGTGTCGTTGCTTTTGGAGGGCAAAAAATCTCTACGCTCAGTCCCATTCATACCGAGCCTTGTCAGAAGACCACGGCGAACTCCCCTCCAACAGGCGAATTTTCTCTTTTGCCACCTTGAGCTCAGTTTCGAAGGAGCCGATCTTCGTAGTTAACATCCAAGTCTTGTCACTGGCGCTTTTTCTAATCTCAGCCAACTCTCTCTCGAAGTTATCTTTCCTAATGTTGAAGTTCATGGAGTCTTTCATATACAACTTACGAAGACGAGTGACTTCAATCGTCGCCTCCGAAGCATTTTTCCTAGATCTTTGGAGCTCATCTTCCACTTTCTTCAATTTCTTCTTCAAATGATGGATTTCCCTCTTCAAACCTTTCACTACAAGCCTTAGAGGGATATCCTCGAAAGGTGGTTCGATGCTGGTCGGGGATGATTGATCTTAACTTTGGTCACTAGAGGGATTCTGAATAACATTCACCACAGCACAAGTATGAAAAGAAAACTCATTTTCATTTCTCAAAATGTTTGAATATACATCAAAAAGAAAAAAATACAACTATTTGAGATCTTAGACCTCAGAAGGAACAGCGGCGGACGAGGTCGGGGCGCTTTTCGCCGTCTCTAGCTCCGGTGCAGGTTCAGGCATGTCGGCGATGGGTTCGGAAGGCTCGAAAATGACTTCAATGGGTGAGGGGCCGGCCGCAGCAGTGGACAGCCCTGCATCTTCATCAAGAGCCTCCCCGTATAAGAAGCCGAGATCAAGTTCGAAAAACTTAGCAGCCACTCGATCCTCGCAAAGTTCGTATCCCTTTTGAAAGACTTCCTAGTCGAAGGCCACGTTCAGGTCCCTCATTTCAGAAGAGACCTTGAACTCCTCCATAGCCTGAATCTTTGCCTCCAGGATCTGCTTCGAGGCTTGATCCTTCAGCTCACCGACCCTAGCCTCGGCCTTCTTCCTCCTCTCCTCCTCCAGGGCCAGAGTGGCCTACAGCTCCACCGAGGTGAGCTCCTCTTTTCCGAGCTTCTCCTGCAGACCCTTAACTTCGACCGCCTTCTCCTTCGAGAGACAGTCAGCCTCGATGGCCACCTCTCGAAGGCAATCAACTTCGGCTTGGAGGTCTTCCTGAGCCTTCAGCGCCTCCGATCTCAATCGATTCACCATTTTAATGTGTGCGAGTATTTGATGACCCGACTATAGTAAATAGACAATGTTATGCATGAAAAAAAGAAGAAAAGAGAAATCGATGGGACGATTACCTTGAGGAAGGTCTCGAGGAAATCCCAAATAAGCTACGTATGGTCCAGGTCGGCCATCTAGTCCACCACCTCGGGCAGGGCAAACTCATCAATTAGATCCCGAATGAGGTTCGGATTATTGAAGGGATCTTCTCTTGGATTGTCGCCGTCGCCGTTGGACCCGCCCTAGCGTGCCCTACGATGCATCTTCATGACGATCCTTTTTCCCTTTTTCCTCTTCCCCTCTTCCCTTCCAGTAGGAGGCTGCGGAGCTTGGCCCTCCGCTGGAGGGCTCATGGATGATGCAAGCACGGAGCCCTTGGCAGCGGTGCTGACCCTGGCTGCGGGGGCGACCTCGGCGACGGCAGCAACCTCGATGAAGGCAGCAACCTCGATGGCAGTGGCAACATCGGCAGGTGCAGCGGAGATAGGGGCATTCACCCTGGCTTTCTTGGCGGCAAGCTCGCCGGGCGCAGTACCTTTCCTTTTGCGAGCTTAGAGCCCCTTTGAAAGCATTTCCACGGCCTTGGCATCCATCTCTGCCATAAAAACAGCACGGTTAGAAAAGAAGGAAGAAAAGGAGGAAAAAAGAGACTGTCAATCGGCTTCGACTATGTACCTACTGGATTCAGAGGACTAAGATCAAGGTTGAACAAGGTTTGCTCTTTTATTAGCTCGGATATTAGGAGAGTTCAGTAACCCTTGATTGTGGTTACCGACTCTTGGTCTGCTTTCTCTAACCCCGGGACTCGGTGGACGGAGTCCCTCAGGTATCCCCAGGATGGGAGTCCTAAGTGTAGGATCGGGCAGAAAACGAAGATAATTTTTTCTTCCAATTATGGATGAAAGAGGGGACACCCTTAAGCAACCCCTTCTTGTCGGACTGGGAAAAAATGTACCACCAGTTCTTGGCAGTAGGATGATGCTTAAAGATGAAGAAGGTTCGGAAAAGAGAAACCGAAGGCTGAACCCCGGTGGATATACAGAGAGCAAGGAATCCTATGATAAACTTAAAAGAATTTGGAACTACCGAGGTCAGGGAGATGTTTAAGAAGCGAAAAAGAGCTACAACGAAGTCGAAAAGGGAAAGCCGTAATCCAGCGTGGAAGGCTTTCAGATACAAGCAAAATCGACCTGAAGAAGCACAAGCCCAACCATTTGAACCAGGAAGTTCCTGCTCGTACTCAACAAGCACCCCGTATTGAATCCTAACTAATGACAGGTCCTCGGCAGTCTAAGAACAAGGAATGGACTCCAGTTTAAAGTTTAGCAGAGGTATTGCCCTAGGTCCAGTTTTCATCCTAACTTCGGGGTTATTGAGATTTGGGTCAACCGAACTTCTAGAACCACTAGATCAGAAAATCTCAGATGACATCTAGATCAAACTAAATCAAATGAAATCCTTGGAAAAAAACTCAAAAAAAGGGGTGGTAGAAGCCCCAAAACGAAGAATTGCGGTGTTCACCCAGAAAAATTTGAAGAAACCGAAGAATATGAGGAAACCAAAAATCAAGAGGGCAGAGATGAAGGACTGACCTAGAAAAATACAGGAAGAAGACCGAAAGGATAGAAGAGGATCGAAGAAAGACACCGACGGCCGGAAAGTCACAGAAAGAGCGGGGACAACAAGAATAGGAACACTCAGAGATGACGGGAGATGGAAGAAGAAGAAGCAGAAGCCCGAGAAAAGCAAGAAACCGTAGACGAGGGGGGAGGGATTTAAATAGAAAATCAGAACCCTAGAAGAAGTTATGATTGTAGGACTCCATCAGTCAAACCTAAGCCGCTGCGTGTCCCAATTGCACCTGCCATCTGGTGAGGCAATAACTGCATCGTACGTAGAGCTCCGCGCCAGACGAGTTTTCAAGGGGCTGCGTCCTTCCAAGTTATTTGACATCAAATCGCAGCGCCAATTTGAAAAAAAAAAGGAGAAGAAAGTTTTGCTCTTCAAGATGGAGAACTGTCCAAGAACTTTGGCTGCAGCGATTTTTTCATACTCCCTTCATCTGAAATTCGAACTCAGGAGTAGGGGATAAGTGTTAGGAGTAAAATGACCCCAACCGAAGTTCCTGCCCGAAGTCCTTGGTCACCAACCTTCCTCTTGTTGGATTCGCCGACCTCCTTAATGATGAATTCATGCTATGAAACCTCCCGAAAGTACACGGAAGTTCGGTGATACAATCTTGAGTGGTGAAGGAGCATTACTATTATTCTGGCCTTGTCCTCTAGCTAAAAGTGAATAACAGGATTGAGATCCAGCTGCGCTCCTTCCGAACGAGCTCCCCCCGGACGAACTGCGCCAGCCGCGCTCCTTCCGGATGAGCCCCCCTAGACGAACTTCGACAGCCACGCTCTTTCCAGACGAGCCCCCCAAGACGAACTCCGACAGCCGCACTCCTTCCGATATGAAACTTCTTCGCATCTTTCTACGAACTTACAGTCCCTCCTTCTGGACTGACTCCTGTAGCCCAACCTTTTTTCCAACCTTAATTCCAGTCATTCAGAAGAACCTCGTCATCCACATGAACTCGGCTACCCTCGATGTTATAATGCAGATGATCCCCAAAAGAGCCCAACTTCTCTGAAGTTTACGACTTGAAGCTCCTCGCCGCCAATGCCTGGCATTCGACGATCTAGCTAAAGGCAATAATTAGGACAAGAACACAACGAACATAACCTCCACGTGACTGAGCAACACTATCAGACGGTTGCGGCTGTCGCCATTTAGATGTTACAGGCTCCGTCTATAAAAGATACTCTCCAGATATGATTCTTCTAAGTTTTCTTCTCCTTTACTACCTGTTCTTTATTTGTCTTTCAATTCATTTGGTCGAAAAATTACTGAGCATCGAAGATCCTACGAGCTTCCACCTCCGATTTGTTTATTTTTTCGATTCCTCAGTTCCCACTCAGTCTCTCCATCTACGGTTCCGCACCAAACGTTGCAATGAATTTCTTCAAGGTTGATGTCAATCTGATGAGCATGGTCCTACTTTGGATCTATACCACACTTAGACAGTACCCTTATAATTCCCCAAGAAAAATCTCAAAAATTGTACATTTAATGTTTTCCACGTACCTCTCAAAAAAATAATTTGCTGTTTCGGTCAAGACCCAAAAGTCTCCTTCACTCGGTGACAAGGCCCGTGCTTCCCATGAGCCGACAAGACTCCATTTTCATCATGATCATGTAAAAATTGGAGCACCATGGTCAAAGAAGAGTTCTCCTCCATCTTCCATTGTTTCTACAACAATTTTCAATGGAACTCAAAAATCTAAATTCAGTGAAAAACACTTAGTTTGCTCTTCATCCTTCTGATAAGCATTTGTAGTCTGAAAAACAAGAACCAAAACCAATCATTTCCATTCTTTTTTTGTCTTTTCTTAAAAAAAAAACCCATTCATTAGTTAAAACTACGTCCATGCATAAAAAGGTGAAAAAGATCCCAATTATAAGAAAGCACCATCTGGAATGCATCTAAGAGATAGCATTCGAACAAGACATGAATTAAAATCGTTTAAGCAAACGAACACACTTTCCTAAGCTTTATTTCAAGGTCAGGAAAAAACGAATTAAATGAATTATATAATGTAAGAGCGGCAGGATTGAAAAGAAGCGAAGCGAACCTCCTCTCCAGACCCATCTCCTTCCCACACAGGCTCCATCTCCCCTTTCTATCAAAAAAAAAAACGGTGACGGAAAAACCCTCTGCCGGGCCAGAAGGGGACGGCGCATTAGCCGCCCCGGTACAGACATAACATCCCGATAGCGACACCCCCGATCTCTACTCAAAAAAAAATGTTTCAATCAGAACAAGTCAAGATTAGAGAGCAATAATTATCTTATTTAATCTATTAGCTCCTACAAATATAAATTCTAATCTCGGAGATCCAGCTTCGGGACCGACTATAGGAAATTATTTCCGCTTGCAATAATACGGAATTGAATAAATATAAGATGGGATATATCCGACAGGGGCCTCATGTTGAGATGGACCGGTGAAAGGAGATGGCGCAAAATATATATATAAATGTCATATAATTATATCGTAATCAAATAATTGACATATTATATGCAGTTATTATATATATATTCGAGTATGAGTATACTTATATGATATACTATATATTATCCTATATATATATATTAACCGACCATACCTAGAGGTATTTTGTTAGAACAAAATATATTTTTATTAACCTATTAATGAAAAAATTAATATTCAATGGATAAAATTATAATTTCTCATTATTATGTATAAATTTTATAATAATAAAAAATTATTTATCTATCAAAAAAATAAAATTATAAATAAATGATTTAATAAAAAAATAATTAATATTTTTTAAAAATATTTGATTGCATTACTGATACTTAATAGCGCGTAAGCTTTTGATATGATCTTGCCAAGTTGTGCATTAAAGAACCAAACCAAGATTTTTTATTCCCCCCGGTTTCCGGTTTTCCCCCTCCGTTTTTCCTCTTCTACCGATCATGGTCGCAGATGACTAGCCAGGTTACCCACCCATTACGGGCTGACGCAAGTTTGTAGGCAAGGACGGCTGGCTGCCACCAAGCTAGGCTTTAATTATAGCTTTGCTCTTAAGTCATCGCTTCAAGCTAATGCAGCTATTTGCATAGTTACATCAACTTAAAATTATAATTTAAATTACACATCGTATCCTATTTATTATATAAAATATTATCCATTTTGATCTTTAATCTATGGCATGCAATCTCATGATTTTATCGTTATTAAAGATATCTCATGGAAAAAAGAAGGTTCCATTTCATATAAGCTAGAATTTTTTTTAATTCACAATGTGGAACTAAAGGTACCATTCTTCTACAATACTATCCATTTTTTTATCAACTCACTAGCTTGACTCAAATTATAACTTAATATTATAAAATATAAATATATTAAATATTAATTAATTAATATAATATATATTATAGATATAATTATTATTATATATAATATAATATTATCCTAGTTATTATTATATGATATCTAAATAATAACATACTTACAAAACTACTGTTTACAATAATACTATAATGATTTTTATTATAATCTATATATAATACTTCATAATTATCGTGATAGATGCAACCAACATTTGGATAACCCTACTAACTTTTATGAAAATAAAAATATGTGCACCAAGCCCTTGATAATGCTAATCTGCTTTGTGATATAATTGTTTTGTCTTGTTTTGTCTAATGTGTGTGATTTGTTAAATTCAGGATGCAAATTCAAGAGCAAATCCACTATGGCTTATTTAGATCAACATAATCAAATATTAAATGAGATTCAAGTCTAAGTGACATCTCACTGTAGCATAATGAGAGTTTTACAGAAAAGATGATCTTATTTCATTTTTATAACTTCAATGTTCAAACTTTTGTGGGGGAATGTTATATGATATTTAGTATTTAAATGCCTTCAAAAAAACCTAACACTTGGACAATGATTGAATTAAGTTTTTTGCACTCACATTTTAATAAATCACATATATTATACTGATCAATTAGATCTTAAAGTAGATTAGCATTGTGGCTCCTTTAAATCAACACCGTCCATACTAAGTGAGATTCGAGTCCGGGTAACATCTAACCATGATCCAAGTTTTATAAAAAAGGACGATGGAAATAAAATTGATACTAACATATTCAGATCCATATTTATTTTTTTAATGAATACAGATATAAATATAGATATTAATTGGATGCAAAAAATTATATCCATATCTTTTTCAAATGGATATGAATATAAATCAGATATTAGAAATATGAATAAAAATATGGATATAAGTTGGATGGTTAAATTTTATGACTATAGAACCAAAGATACTATTGAGTGGATGATAAAATAAGTTAGTAGCATATTAATATGATTATTTATTTTTCTTAAAAATTCATGAGTATTATATAAAATTAAATAGAATTATAAATTAAATTAGATATTTAAATATGAATTGGATTGTTGTTTAATGAATATCAATACAAATATAGATATTAATCGAATGCTTAGATTTCTATCATATCCAGATAGATTCAAATACGAAAATAAATTTGGATGGATATTATTTGATCTATTTTCACCTCTAATCTTTACCCATTTTTATAACTTCTTTTGGTAAAAAGTGAAGAACACCCTTAAATAGCCACAGGAAGACCAAAAATAAAAAGGTAACATACTTTCGGTTTGTGATAACAAAGACAACTTCGAATTTACCATATCACTTAAGGAAATATCATAATTAAAATATTTGCTTGAAAATTAGCCTTTTTAAAAGCAGGATAGATGATATTAAGAAGAAGAGGACTCAACGATGTAGAAAAAATCTTTCCAATGATCCAACTGATGACACTATCAAAGTCATCTTCGAGCAAAATACTTTTGCATTGTAGAGTGAAGATCGCAACCATAGGTCCTTTACATGCTGCTCTTAGCTCAATCGCTAAAATAGATATAATTGAAAATACTGTAAAAATTAGCATGCATACTATCTACTTTCCAACACAGACTAATTAACCTTGAAAGAATTCTTCAGGATCTATTATTAAAAATTATATTTTTATACTAATTCTAATTCATAACTAAATCAAAATAAAGTCTCAAATTAAAATCCCTCTTAAGATCGAACCAATAAATTGGGTATGCTTTTCAGATTAGATTTCTAGATAAAGATTAAACTAATCATGGAAAATAGACTTCTAATTTCATCAATCTCAAGAAAATAGAAAGAGAGATAATGAGTATGGTAGAGAGAAAATATTGAAGAGAGAAATAATATAGAGAAAAAATAGAGAGAGAAAATAGAGATAGAAGGTAGAGAGAGAAAATAAACTAGAGAGGAGAGGGGGAGAGAAGGGAGAGAAGGATTTTTTTTCTTTTTCCTTTTCTCTCTTTTTTTCTTTCTTCTTCTTTATTTTTTTCCTTTTCTTTTCTCTTTTTTTTTTTTTGAGGACCCATGCCTCTACTTCCTCTTCTTTCTTTCTTTTTTTCAGAACAAGGAAAGTCTTCTTCCCTTTTTCTCGTTACTAGTGTTAGAAAATGTATCCTAAAATCAATCATCTAGGTTGTAGATGGTTGAGCTGATTGTAAATATACTTAAATTATTATAAATAAATAAAATTATTATTCTGACAATTTCATCACTTTGTACATCTTTGTGTAATAAACTCTTCTGTGATAAAGTCCTTAGGACTATTTAGACTCAATAAATGAGGATTTATTGTTTAGTCCTTAAATCTGATCACGATCAAATGATACGTTGTTACCAAGAATGACAACGTAATCGAGTGTAGGTTGTTGCATGTCGTATTCATTGATTGTCCTCTTAACCAAGGAGTATGGAGATACTGATATGGCATGCAAGTGAAGTGTAGGGATACATTTCACTGATCGTAATCCAATTATGGATCTCTTTACTATCAAGAGTTGCTTATGAAGAATATGGGTATAAGTATCCCTTAGACCTGAGATCATCATGATGACTTGCAAGTAACTCACTATACTTAGATGCTGGACTACTTGAATTTTTAATTCAGTAATGAAAGATTACTAGGTGTAGTCAAGTACTTATTTTGTCAGTGTATGAGTCAAGATTGGATTGATCCCTTCAAGTGTTGGAGCAGATGCATCACTATATTTCAATTTAGCAAAATCTCAGATGGGGTAATCCATATGATGGATACTAAATTTTGAAATATAATGTGGATGATTTTTCAAAATTGATAGTAAACTTTAGATCGTCCTTTGAGCATTGAGGTCAAGAGGATGAATTATATGGTAACCATATGCCACAAGTTCATCGATATTGCATTGCGACTATTTGACCTATTCGAACGTTGGGTACCATTGCTAAATGATCATATCGATTGGTATAGAAAATTGATTCCTATACTACCGACTTAGGATTCGAACCTATGAGATCACACACAATAGGAATTCTTATTTGATCTGATGGCTAATCTTGAGTCCCAATGGTCTGAAACTCTGTGGTCAAGAGTCCCACTAGACTGAAACTCTACGATTAGGAGTCTTATTGGACTAAGACTACCTTTATAGATTCCACTGGATTGAAACTCTAATATTTTTGAAGGATTAATTAGCAATTAAATTACTAATTACTTAATTTGATTGAGCGATGAGGATTCGATCAAATCTAATTGAACTTGATTCGATTGAATTTGATCCGATTAGATTACATATCGCTATGAAAGATTGGACCCTAATTTGATCAGAAATTGAATCTAATTAATTTTTAATTAAATTAAAAATTTATTGGATTGGGTTAAGCCTAATTTGATTAGATTTGATCTAGTCTAATTAGGTCTGAAAAATTAGTTTGGTTGAAATCAATTTGAACTAATTCAAAGCAAGTTTGAATTTTGAATTCAAATTCTCCCTGCACCACACTTTGACCCACACCTGCCTCTCTCATGCAAATTCAAAATTTACATGAGAGGCTCCCATGCTAAGATGAGTTTCTACACCCCTCCTCTATTCTCTCTTTGACCTGGTCTAAGTGTTGGATCAGATTGATTTTCAGTTGAATTTTGAATTCAATTTGAGTTGGTTGGTTTGGTTGAAACTTTCCAACTCCCTTTTATCCTTATCTCCATGCCTCTCTTTGTTTTATCACACCTTTTTGGAAAACTCAAAATGTCCACATGCAGAAGGAGAGTCCTTCTGCGTGTTAAACACTTAGAAGGGGGTGTTGGATAAGGATAGGATTGTGCTTGAATTTTGAATTCAAACAATTAGTTAAAACCACCTAACCACTCTCATCTTATCTTCTACACATGCTTTTGACATCTAAATGTCGCCAATAAAAAGAGATTTTTTATGGGCATGCATGAGGATATGTGAGAGTGAGAGAAGGATTTTCTAGAGAGAGAAAACTACATGGGGGTGCAAGTTCTGTATGTGAAAAGTCCAGAGAGAAAAAAAGGTTTTCTTGTGCCAATTTTTCCTCATAGCCACTTTACTTATTTTTCTCTTTTTGGTCACCCATCTAAAAAGGTTTCTGAAGTGGGTATTCGGTAGAGGGAGAGTCCCTCGATCTGTGAAAATTTGTTCCATGAAAAAATTTCAAAGAGACGGCGTGAGTGAATATTTCGGGCATCAGGGCTTTTGATGTGTGAAACCCTTGAGTTGGGACTCAGGGTTAGGGTGGTGAGTTTTAGCACTATGAGTGCCAGATCACCATCAATTTTTTTTTACCACCACCTCATCATCCTCTGAAATACATCTACTAGTTTTCTGGAGCGTCTAGAAGATCAAAAAGTAGATCATCGATCAGATCGACCATCGAAGGCTCCAGTGAGGAGCTAGCACTTTAGTGGAGCTGATCAATATCAGGAGTTCTGTGTGGACCAATCATAGAGGTCAGATGAGTGTGCAGCTACAGCATAATGCTAGAACTTCTTTCAGTGGATTCGAGTCGTGGAGATCATCTATCCACGTAGGTATTGTGTTCTAAACACATCGATCAGCAAATAAAATTTGCTCATCGAATATATTTTATTTTTTTAATACATATCAGTATGTCTAGATCCTAGTGTAGGATTTATAATATGTTCATAGCATACGTAGAATTAATTTTACTTTCGCTGTGCATTTAAATTTAAAAAAATTTTAAAAAGCATGTCTAAAATCCTGCACGATTTTCTAGCAATGGTATCAGAGCAAGGGTTGCTTGACATATTTTAATATGTACTTAAAAAAATTAAATGCATAAATGCATGTATGATATGTTTTAGATCCATCATTTGTGATTATAGGTATCTAGAGCTAGCTCGGATATGCAGTCGAGCCAGCTCGAGCTTATATCGAGCCGGCTCGACACTGATTCGAGCTAGCTATCTCAGGCCATCTGAGACTATGCCTAGCTCGAATACACTATCGAGCTAGTTCAGGCTCAAATCGAGCCGGCTCGGTGCTGTATCAAGTCAGTTATCATAGAAAGATAGAAGCTATGCTCGGATGAGTTGCAGTAGAGCCAACACGTCATCTGATCGAGCTGGCTTGACGATGATGAGCATAAGTGGATAGAATCCAAAGGATTTTATATTTTTTATTAAAATAGTTTTAATTAAAAATTAAATATGAATGTGTTAGATTAGATCTAATATGTAATTCATGGTTTAATTTTAGTTTGCATTATTTTCTATTATGAAACATGCAATAGAATTGTTGTTTATGAAATGAGCTAACTCATTTCTGAAATGAGTCAATCCATTTGATGAACAAAAAATAAAATCTTTTAAAATTAAAATTTTTTTAAAAATACCGAACCCCAATCCATCAACCCAAAAAACTTAATTAAAAGAATTAAGTGTTATCTCATAGAGTCTAAAATTATGAATTAAAGATCCTAAGATAAAAGCATAAAACTATAGATTAAAGGATTAGATGAATTAGGTCCATTAAATAGGTTAGACCTAAGGTTAGTTAAAGAATGGACTTAACTAAAGTAATTGATCAAATCTAACCAAATATTGAATAAGATTAGGTTAAGGACACTCTAGGTTCAACTTCAATAGTTGTAATTGGACAAGTTCATGTCTTTAATAAGGATCAAGATGGACTTGATTTATGGCTAAGCGGTCCAACTCAAAATTACTAGGTTAATCAGATTGAACCTAATTAACCGATTGGTATCTAAGATAAGTTTGGCAGTCAAGACTAGTAATTTTTAATTGGAAGCTACTCGCACTGATTCGATCTTTGACGAGTTAATGGTATATCCCTTCCATTGATCTCACTTACCTAGCTGACATAGTTGATTAGAATTTGATTAGATCACTTGGTGATTCAAGTTGACTCATGTCACTAGGAATCAATTTGACTAATTTCAATCAGTAAGACTGAATTAGGTGCCCATGGATCCAAAATTTAATCCTAATCCTCATATATTGACTTGGTGAAGTCAGTGGAAGGATTTAACTTATTAAAATTAGTGGGAGTAAATTGATCCATGTCTTTTCTATCCTTAAATCATATGTAACTTAAATCCTCTAAATTATTAGATTCTTAAAATGACAAAGTTATGGAGATAACTGAGTCATAGCCTCCCATTAAGGTGAATAGTAATAAGTCTAATTTTTTAGGTAGATATTGGAGGTGCCTTATACCTAGTATTCATCTGAATATTAGAATTACTATCCATCATATGATGATTAGATCATATTCTCTTAATGGTGATCAAGTTAGCCTGAGCTTTCCTCGGATCTGCTCATCATTGGTTTGATGCACCAAACTCAATTATGTTAATGATTGGATCTAACCAGATCTTTTCAGTATAAGCTATAGCCTACTAAATTAGCTTCTAGGGCAAAACCTAATTACTAAAAATTATTTAGAGAAATAATAGATTGTGAACCTATCTGTAGATACACACGGGTTAGCCAGAACTTTTCTCGGGCCCATTTATAGTCTATGTGGATTCTAGTACCCATTAAAGTGTTAGTGTAATTTCTCAAATTGGAGATAGAGGCTATCAATTCATAAAAATAGTAAAAGAACCTTTAGACTAAAGTCCAAATCTTTTGGGTTAATTAACTCAAGTACTAATAAGATTTCATGTTTTCTTTCAGATAAATAGAATGGCTAGTGTAAGTCGGCTCTATTTACTGTTGGACAGTGACAAGAATTTAGGACCTAATTATGAGGAGTCTGGTATTGACCATAATCAGGCAAACCCAAAGAGGAATAATCCTCTTGACCTGGATAGGTTGAATAAGAGAAATCAGTAAGTGATTGCTGGATAAGAATGTTACACTACTATAGAACAGGGCTACGATAGCAGTTCGTAACCACTGCCATAGACTAAAAAATCACTGCTATAGGCTATGGTAGCGGTTATTGCAGCGGTTCTTGAAATTACTACCATAGAGTGCCTATTATAGCGGTTCTCAAAATCGCTACCATAAAGTGCCTATTGCAGCGATTCCTAAACCACTGCCATAGACTTATCTATGGCAGCAGTTATAAAACCATTGCCATAGACTAGTTTATGGCAGCAGTTATGCAATCGTTGCCATAGGTCTAATGCAACGGTTGACACATTATCTACGATAACGGTTGGCACGTCTACGGCAGCAGTTGTAAAACGGCTACTGTAGCTTCTAAATAATTAAAAAAATATAAAATTTTTAATTTTTTATATATTTTATTTGATAAATGCAGAGATATATAACATAAAAATATTATAAACATAAAAATATTTCTAAAATACTAAAATTTTATTATCAAATAAAATTTATTATAATATTTTTTAAAAAAATATATCAAAAATCTTCTAAATCTACATCATCGTCATCACCGAGAGATGGAGCATGAGCTGGAGTCGAAGCCGAAGCTGGAAGAGTCGGAGCTGAAATGTGGGCTAACATATCCTCAAAGCTCATGAAGATACCTCCAAAATATGTGCTGAGTGTTGACACCATGTCTCTCATGATGCCCTCCAAATGAGATGCGCGCTCCTCAGCTCGATCTACCTGCATTACAGCATGATCTGCCCATGCCAGCGCCTCCTTAAGCTCCTCCCAACTAACGACACTGAAAGTCTGTGAAGAGATACTTACCTCAGACCAATAG
The DNA here is from genome assembly GCA_006176705.1 of Cocos nucifera. Taxonomy (NCBI): domain Eukaryota; kingdom Viridiplantae; phylum Streptophyta; class Magnoliopsida; order Arecales; family Arecaceae; genus Cocos; species Cocos nucifera. The sequence goes on along the minus strand of QRFJ01000526.1, from coordinate 200,493 downwards.
CCGATCGACATATGTTCGGGCCTGCATCGGATCCTCCCAAAGTGCTCAGGCCCCATGACCTGAGATAGATGGTCATGGGGGCCAGAGGTATCCGAGCCCTCGCTCGTGAGCACATCTAACTGATTTTATAATTATAAATTCAAATAAAATTTTATAAGAAATGCTATAATATTAATCATATATACTAATATATTTAATACTTATAAAAATCCTTTCGATCGTAGTGTTCATCGGTCTGCCCTTCTTGTCCGTACAACTGGGCATCACTCCATCTCTCATCAACTATAATAATGAATCAATTTATCAAAAATATTTAAAAAAAATTTAATTTAATTTATTTAGTAAGATTTAGAATTCATTATTTCTTTATGCACATGACTGACTATAAACTTACGATCGAGAGTGTGCGTATACTCTTGGACTGTCCGGTTCTTTAGGTTCTGATGGAAGGTAGCCTAACAAGTATTCAAATAAATATAAATATTTAAAAAATATTTAAATATAACTTTAAGTGTATTAAAAAATTTAAAAGTTAGTAATTTTACCTCAAACTCCTGGCTCCTTCAATGTGTAACCATCCTCTCTCACTGACTTAGAGGACAGTTCTGTATCCACGGAACAAACTCCTTTGAAGTGTCTCGTTGGTGCTCGAGTCATTCTCTATAGAGCTTGATCTTGTAGCCTCAGTACAACTTTTCGATCTTCTTTAATTGGGCATCTCAAGCTCTGTCATGATCAGAAAGTCGTACCTCCTTTATACAAAGTTATCAAAAATCAATTACAAAATTATTCTAATCAAACATAGTATAAATATGTAAAATACATAAATATAATTAAGACGCACTTACCCATATCTCCTTCTACATCCTATCCCTGACAACATCATCCATCAATCATCAGTCTCTAGGCTTTACGAAAATAATGTCTGACTACCTCACAAGCACTCCAAAAAAGAAATGCATCTCTCGCACGGTCTTCCCTACTAGCCTCCCCTCTGCATCATACTACACCATCACCTGATGCTGGCGGTTTCACACATGTGCCATACGTGTGGGACCGTGAAATGTCCGACTGGATGATACACCTACAATGAAAATACGTTATGCAAATATATAAGTATACAAATACTATATAAAAAATAAATAAATAATATAATAAAAATATACACTCAGATGCTGGTGGAGTAGCATGTGTCGAAGATGTGGGTGATGGTGGAAGATCAGATCCTGCATACTTAAAGCACCATATTTTACTCTTATGACCTTCTTGTGTTTGCTGCATGTATAAAAAATAAATTTTGATATAATTAGATATTTTCTTCTAATTATTATGAAATAAATAAGGCTGAGTGACTCACCTTATGTATGACTTAATGACATCATAGTTGAAGAGTACGTAGTGGTGTGCCTTATTTCTTTCCTCAATGCTTAAATCAATGAGGCGGTATGAAATGAAAAGTCCACCTGACTGTAGAATAGACTCAAATACAGGCTCAATTAGCTCATATTGATTATGCTGATTCCTCATTGGCCGATTACGACATGTCTCAAGCTTGTTTAAATATATGGTACAAAAATTCATACACTCTTAACCTAAATAACCTTCTACTATGGATCCCTCCAGATGATTCATACTTTTTACATAAGATTTTAGAGTTTGAATATTTTTCTCAATAGGATACATCCATCGATAGAATACTGGGCCTCTAAGTGCAACTTTTTTCGCAAGGTGTATGGTGAGATGCATCATAACCATGAAAAATAATGATGAAAATATCTTCTCCAGATTACATAATATAGTTACCGCCCTTCTCTTCATTTCCTTCATATCTTTCTTAAGCAATCCCTTTACATAAATATCTCTGTAAAAGTTGTAAAGATGAATAAAGTCATTCTGACATTTTTTGGTAACACGCGGTGAATAGCTATTGGGATTAATTCCAGCATCAGCACATGATAATCATGAGTCTTCAATCCCCTAAGTTTGACATTCTTACTATTCACACGCTTTGATATGTTGCTTGAGTATCCATCAGGGACCTTTATATTCTCCAACACATGAAGAAATATGGATCATTCGGAGGCATTCATAACATAGCATGTATGAGAGAGCCTCCACTATTCTCTCCCTACCAACTCTGGATGGAATGATCTCCTAATACCCCATTCTTTCAAGTCAAATCGAGAATTCAAGTCATCCTTAGTCTTATCTTTAATATTTAAGATTGTTGCCAATAGAAGCTCGCACACCTTCTTTTCAATATGCATTACATCTAAGCTGTGGCATAATAAGTTTGTCTTCCAATATGGCAAGTCAAAGAAGATGCTCTTTTTCCTTCAATTAAAGTGTGTGTCATCTTTCTTTGATTGATGCTTCTTCTTTTTACCATCAATCAGATCATCTTTTTTAAATTCAACACTGAGACCATCCAACTCTCTAAGTATATCACTTTCAGACATCCGACTAGGTGCCTCATCTTCTTCAACAGCGCCATTAAAGGAGCATGCATTCCTTCTATATGGATGGTTTCAATGGAGGAAATGCCGATGCCTCATATAATTAAAACTCCTTCGATGTGTCAACCTTCTAGACCAAATATTTTTTTCACAAATCGAGCATGCTAGCTCACCTTTGGTGCTCCAACCTGACATTAGGGCATAGGTTGGAAAGTCATTTATTGTTTATAAAAGCGCTGCACACATGAAGAATGACTCATTCAGCAAAGCATCAAAAATTGAAACAACTTGAATGCTCTATAACTATTTCAACTCGGTAATAAGAGGTTGCAAATAAACATCAATATCATTACCTACCTCCATCGATCTAGAGATGAGCACTGTCATGAAAGCAAAGGATTTTTTAATACACATCCATAGTGGGAGATTGTAAACATGAATAAATACTAGCCATACACTATGGATGGTATTCATATGCTTGAACGGATTAAAATCGTCGCACGACAAGCCCAACCTCACATTACGTATCTCATGTGTGAAGTCAGGATGTAATTCATTAAACTTCTGCCATGCCTCTCCATCGGCTGGATGCCTTAATGTATCATCTTTTATTCGGTTTCCTTTATGCCATCTCATATCCTTCGAAGTTCTTGCCGACATAAACAACTTTTGTACTCTCGAAATCAAAGAAAAGTGCTACATCAATTTTTGAGGTATACGAGTTGATGTGCTGTCTTTATTCTATTTTCATCTTGACACATCCTACCTCATGCACTCATTTTGGTTGACATCCCTCTCCCAATAGAGTATGCAATCATTGGGACATGCATGTATCTTGGTGTAAGCAAAATCTAGCTATTCAATAATCTTCGATACCTCATAATTATTCTTCAAAATTTATGTATCATCTGAAAGAATGTCTCCTAAAAGCTCTAATATGCAATTCACTCCATATTATTGAATCCATTGGAGTATTTTGCATGATACAATTAGATTAAGAACTCCAGCTTCACTATCTTTTCACATCTGAAATACAATGAAACATTAACATCCTCCATCAACTTGCGGACCTCCTCTACATCCTCACTATTTGTCATTCCACTAACCACAAGATTAGGCATGGATGTAGATGCACCATCATTGTAGCCAACAAATGAAAAAATATTACAAACCATTTGTTCTACTTCTCCATCATATTAATCACCTTCTTGCGGTCTGTCCTCATCATGTTGGTTCCAACAAATTTTATAATCGACTTTAAAGCCATAAATAGTAAGATGATCATTTACATTTTGATGAGGTAGCCACGGTCCACCCATACACTTTTTACAAGAACATTGGATCAGTCCATGGTTCTTAAATTTTTTTATAATAAAATCAAAAAATTTTTAAAGTCCAGCCTCATATTTTGGCGAGAGCCTAGTAAACTTCATCCACCTCTTATCCATTTTAAAAATGATGATACTGTAATTAAATTATTTATGAAACTTAAATTTTATACTAATGCATTATAAATAAATATGCATTATAAATAAAAAATGCATCATAAACAAGGATTGAAATAAATATCATATGTGAAACTCACATTAAATATCATTTTCAGACATGCAATAAATGTATCCTAGTATCAACTAATAGGTAAAGATAGGTCCTATCCCATTCAAAAATTGTATTAATTCTATAGGTTCAATATAGTAATCAAACGATATGCAACAGAGATCAAATGAAATTTCGATAGTATTTCTCCTTAGTTCTTCAGTGTAGGGAGAACAAAAGAAAAATACTATCCAAAATTTCATTCAAAATTTTTAGCATACCGTTTGATTACTGCAACTATCTATAGAATTATCTATAATTTTTAAACTATTCAAATTGGACAATCAATTGATCATTATACATAATTCTTTCATCCATATAATTATATATAACTATACGAATATCGAAGATTATGTACACTAATCAATTGACGGATCTATCATTATGCAATGCAATAAACAAAAGCAACAAGATATAAACATCTAGAAAATATTATCCAATAAATTCTACAATATGAATTATATTCATAAATAATTAAGAATGAGCAACAGTCATAGATCTAATCTTTTGCACAAACCTGGATGTTAATTTAGAAACTTGAAAGAAGAATGAAGTAGATGATGGCGGCACCTTAGGACTTAAAGTTGGAATGTTAGAGAGACATATCAAATTCTATTTGCACCGATCGAGCCGGCTCACTTAGAAGCCGAGCCGACTCTATGCCTGAGACAATCGACTTCATGCCTGAGACATCTAGCTCAGGTCCTCCTCCAACTAGCTCGATCTCGGTTCGAGCCGACTCGACTGTGTGCCATCTCCTATTCTTGGCTGTCTCCATCCTTTTCTCATCTTTTCGACTGCCCATCTTCCACTCAATCTCCATCGTTAGTGAGGTCGGATCCCCTCTCTGATTCCTCTCTCCCTCTCTCGATCTCCTCTCTCCCTCTCTCGATCTCCCTCGTTGGCGAGGTCGGACCCCCTCCCTACCTCTCTCCCTCTCTCGATCTCCCTCATCGATGATGATGATGAGACTGAACCTCTTCCTCCCTCTCTTGATCTTCCTCGTTGGCAAGGCCGGACCCCCTCCCTCCCAGTGATGCCGACGAGGCCAGACCCCCTCCCTCCCTCTCTCTCTCGATCTCCCTCACCAATGATGACGGCGAGGCCGAACCCCTCCCTCCCTCTCTCTCTCCCTTTCTTAGTTTTGGATCCCAAAATTAGGTTTGGATACCTCGGATCCATTAGGGTCCAAGTTTGGTACTTCAAGTATGGACCTATCGGGTAGTCGGATTCGAGTTTGGGTCTGGTACTAGTAATTAAAATCAGATTCAGATCTAAATATCTAGATTTCAATCCAAATCCAATTCGTTGACAAGTCTAGTCCAGTGATTAATAAATAATACTATGAAATTAAAATAAAAAGTATACCTATAGCTACAGAGAGGGGATCGCACCGAAAGCTCTGAGATCAGCGATGATAATGTTAGAGGAAGATGACGATGCTAGAGGCAACCTACGAAATAAGAGCAAAATAGTGAGATGGAAAGAGAAGAGAGAAAGAAAAAGAGGAAGGAGAGAGAGAGGGAGAGGGGGCCTGGAGGGGTGCTGTGATGGGAGGCTAGGAGAGGGGGGAGGGCAAGGGGCAGGCGGCCAGGGATGGGGAGGGCAGGGGGCGAGCGGCCGGGGATGGAGAGGGCAAGAGGTGGTCGACGACAGCCAGGGATGAGAAAGGCAGGGGCAGCGGTCGGGCAGGGCAAGGGGCAACGACGGTCAGGAATGAGGAGGGCAGGGGTGGTGGTGACCGGGGATGGGGAGGGCAGGGGTGGTGTGGTGGGCGGCGACGGTCGAGGATGGGAAAGATAGGGGGCGGTGGCCAGGGAGGGCAGGGGGTGGGCGGCCAGGGATGGGGAAAGCATAGGGCGACAGCGGTCGGGGATGGAAAGGGCAGTGCAGGGGGTGGGACGGGCAGGGGGTTGGACGAGTAGGGGGTGGGCGAAGATCGTCGGGGAGGGACCGACGTAGGGGATGGGCAAAGATCGTCAAGAGGCAGGGCCGATCGAGGGGAAAGGACTTGGGTGGAGTCCCACCGATGATGGAGAGGAGGGAAGAGAGAGAGTGCATGGGAGAGAGAGAAATTTAAAAATTTTTAACCTAACCTACGGCAGTAATTTTTGAACCGCTACCATAGATCTGTGGCAGCGGTTACTGAAAACCGATGTAATAGATCTACGACAGCAGTTTTCAAACTCCTGCCATAGATCTATAGCAGCGATTTTCAATAATTATTGCCGTAGGTTGGAAATAATTTTTTTTTCTAAATATTATATAATTTTAAAATTTAATGCTCATCTTCACTGTTCATTATCTAAATAATTACCATTAGAGTATCGTCATAAAAGATCATCTCGATCCAATGGCCCTAGCTTCATCGATCAAAAAATTTGATTTCGATGATCACAAACGATAATACGATGATCTGATAGATGGAGATCTTCGATCAGTCTAAAAATCTACAACAATAATCTCGATGACATTTGTAGCATACTATCAAAGTTTCTCTTTAATCAGATATCGTTATCGTAGTCAATTTAGTATGGAATGATTTTGATCGTTAAATTAGAAACAAACGATCAAAGAGCTAAACAACATCCGATTATGAGATAATTTTTTAGTTAAATAATATTTACTATAGTTTTAATTATTTTATACGATAATGATAGTAAAATTTAAATCATTTTCGTATGAATAATTCACATTAAATAGATGTTGCAAAAGTATAAGCATAACAACCAACGGAGTGTAAGAATGATTATTAGATGATGTATAGTTTTAGATCGTTCTTAGTCTCATGAGTTGAATTTTATAATCACTACCATAAAAAATAATTAAAGTAGTAGCCAAGATCATTTATAATAAAATTTATCTTATAATCGGACACCATTTGATCCTTTGATCACTTGTTTATCATTTAACGATCGAAATTAATCTATACTAAATTGACTAAGATAATGATATCCGATTGAAGTGAAACTTTGATAGTACGCTACAAACATAATCAAGATCATCGTTGTAGATTTTTGGATCTATCAAAGATCTTCATCTATCAGATCATCGCATCGTTATTCATGATCGTCGAAATCAAATTTTTTTGATCAATGAAGCTTGGGCCATCGGATTGAGGTGATCTTTTACGATGATACTTTAATGATAATTATTTAGATAATGAATGATGAAGATGAATATTAAATTTTAAAATTATATAATATTTAAAAAAAATAAAAAAAATATATATGGCAGTGGTTATAAATAATCGCTGTCATAGATCGATTTATAGCAGCAGCTACAAGGAACCGCTACTATAGGTCCGACCTATGGTAGTAGTTTTTCTAACTGCTGCTATAGGTCAGACCTATGAAAGTGATTACAAAGAACTGCTATCATAGGTCGGCCTATGGCAACAGTTTTTTGTAACCACTGCTATAGGTCAGTCATATAGCAGCAGTTTTTTTTAACCGCTGCCGTAGATTCTATTGCAGCGATTTTGAAAATCGCTACCATAGTATGCGCTGTTGTAGCCTTTTTTTGTAATAGTATTATATGATAATACCTTATAATTTCTCTATTTATAATAAATCTACCTAGATATTAGATACCGGGAGTCTAGCTCACATATGCAATTTATTGCATAAACTTTAGATTGGTAGAAAATTTGAGAATGATGATAGATTCCTTAATATTTAGGATGGAAGTAAAGTTCTTGTCCTAGCATTAGGAACTCTTGAGCTTGTTTTCAAAATTAATAGTATCATTTTAAGTGACTGTCACTATTATCTATCTTTTATGATGAACATAATATCTATTGAGCTTTTAGTTTGGATGGTTATTATTTATCAATAAAATAAAATTATTGTGATATCATTATGAATTATGTTACAGTAATGCAAGAATAATTAAGAAATACTATTTATATTTTATCATAGCTTATTAGTATAATGTATACATCAAATAAATGTCCAAAATCAGATAATGTCACCGATGCTTATCTTTAGCACTATCGGCTCAGTCATATAAACAAGAATAGGATCAATAGATTAGTCAAGAAGCATATCCTTGACATCGATGATTGTAAATTATTGACTATCTATGAGTCATGTCTTCTTGATAAAATGACCAAATCATATTTTACTAAAAGGAATGAGCGGGCCACTGAACTTTTGCATCTAGTATATATTGATGTATGTAGACCTATGAACATATGTGCTAAAGACAGGTTCTACTACTTCATTATATTTACTGATGATCTATCAAGATATGGGTACATCTATCTTATGAAGAATAAATCTAATTCATTTGAAATGTTCAAATGATATCAAAATGAGATAGAAAAATAACTTGAAAAGAGTATTAAAACTCTTCAGTCAGACTGAGGAGATGAATACCTTTCAAATAAGTTTTTAACATATCTAGAAGAGAATGAGATTCTCTCATAATTGACCCCTCATGGAACACCACAGCATCATAGTGTGTCCAAAAGGAGGAATCGAACCATGTTGGACATGGTTCGATCTATGATGGGATTTGCAAGTCTGTCAATTTTTTTCTGGAGTTATGCACTTGAGACTGTTTGTTATATTTTGAATAATATTTCGAGCAAGTCTATTGCAAAAACTTCATATGAGATATGGACTAGATATAGGCCTACACTCTTTCACCTTAGGATTTGGGGATGTCCGGCTTATGTCAAATGATTGTAGTCAAAAAAGCATGGACCTAGATCCGATAAGTACTTGTTCATAGGGTACTCCAATAAAACTAGGAGTTATTACTTCTATCTTGCTAAAGAACCAAAGATATTCATCAGCAATAGGGCAATTTTTTGGAAAAAAAGTTTCTTATGGAAGAAATTACTGTCTCTAATGTTGAACTTAGTAAAGTTCGACAGATGGAAGAACCGACACATTCTAGTGAACCTGCAAAACTGAATTTGATAAGATCAAATTCAGAGCCTGTTGTAAAGGCACTTGTAAGGAGATCTGGTAGAGTATTGCATCAACCAGACAAATATCATGATTTCTTGATCTGGGATGATGATCCTATTGAACTCGATGAGAACGATGAAGATCCGATCACCTACATGGATGTCATATAGAGGGCTAACTCTGATAAGTGGCTTGAAGCCATAAAGTCCGAAATAGAGTCCATGAAAGTCAATAGTATATGGACACTGGTTGATCCACTTGAAGGGATAAAATCCATTGGATGTAAGTAGAATTTTTTTAAAAAAGGGTGCAGACAGGAAGGTGAAGATCTATAAGGTCCGTCTGATTGCTAATGGATATCGTCAGTATTATGGTATTGACTATAATGAGATATTTTCTCCGGTAGTAATGCTCAAGTCTATTTGGATCATGCTTGCGATAGCAATATACCTAAACTATGAGATCTGGCAAATGGATGTGAAGATAGCTTTTCTAAATAGAGAGCTGGATGAAGAGGTGTATATGATACAGCCTGAGGATTTCACATCCACAGACAAGTCCAAGGTGTGTAGGCTTCAGAGATCCATATATGGATTGAAGCAAGCATCACAGAGTTGGAACATGCATTTTGATAAGATGATCATAACGTATGGCTTCGTTAAGAATAGAGAAAAATTCTGCAAGTATAAATGGGATAATGATTCTATAGTTGTATATCTTATACTATATGTGGATGATATTCTCTTAATTGGGAATGACATTCCTACATTATAAGGAATAAAGGTTTGACTGTCGTTTCAGTTCTCCATGAAGGACTTGGGAGAAGCTTCCTACATCCTAGGGATGAAGATCTATAAAGATAAATCTAAAAGGTTGCCTAATTTATCTCAATCCACATATATCGACATCGTGCTAAAGAGGTTCAACATGACGAATTTTAAGAAAGGCTATCTTTCGATAGGCAATACAATTACTCTCTCAACGAGGGATTGTTCGACAACTTCTTAAGAGAGAGAGCACATGAGTAGAATATAATATGCTTTGGCAGTAGATACTATAATATATGCCATGACGTGTATGAGACTAGATGTGGCATACTCACTAGGGGTGGTGAGTAGAAATCAGTCCGATCTGGATGAGAATCACTGGAAGATTGTAAAGACAATTTTAAAGTATTTGGAAAATACTAAGGATTAATGGCTCATCTATGAAAATACTGACTTCCAACTCATAGGATATACTAATTCTAATTTTCAGTCAGATCATAATAATAGTAAGAGTATGTCAGGTTATGTGTTTACCCTAAACGGAGGAGCAGTCTACTAGAAGAATTTTAAGCAGCACACTATAATCGATTCTATGTGCGAGGCAGAGTATGTTGCAGCATCTGATATTGTGAAGAAAGTTGTATGGCTATAGAAGTTTATCGGTGAACTAAGAGTGGTACCTTCCTTGGATGGTCAAGTTCTGCTTTACTATGATAGCACTAGAGTCATAGCTCAAGCGAAGGAGCCGAAGGAACATCAGTGTACCAAGCATATTCTGTGTTGCTACCATCTTGTATGAGAGATCGTGAAATAAGGTAACATCGAGCTTCAGAAGGTTGATGGAAAGAAAAACTTGACCGATCCCTTTACTAAAGCCCTCAGAATCAAAGAGTTTAATAATCATAAATGAAAGATGGGTATATGATATTGTTATAAATGGCTTTAGTATAAGTGGGAGTTGTTGAAAAAATATCCTAAAGCCAATCATCTAGGTTATAGATGGTTAAGCTGATTGTAAATGTACTTGAATTATTATAAATAAATAAAATTATTATTCTGGCAATTTCATCATTTTGTACATCTTTCTGTAATGAACTCTTCTATGATAAAGTCCTTGGGACTATTTAGACTCGATAAAAGAAAATTTATCATTTAATCCTTAAACCTGATCATGACCAAATGATATGTTGTTACTGTTGGTGCTAAATTTGGTTGATGCTGGATCAAGCTAGAGTCAAGGAAGATGAGGTCGCTGTCAGTGATCTGCAAAATAAAGTCTCATCCAGAGTTGGTGGTGGTGGCTTTGGTAGGATCCTCCGATGGTCAAGTTAGCTCTTTTGGCCAACAGAAATGGAGTGCTTAGAGAGGAGTTCGGCAGAGTTTCAGAAAGAAAAAGAAAGCTTAGAGAAAACATATTTGGAGAGTCTCTTTTTATAGATGGAGCTTGTTGTAACTATCCTGATAAATGATCGTCGTAACCGTTCTGATAAATGCCCATCGTAATCATCCTAATAAATACCAATCATGATTATCTTGATAAATGATAATCATAATTATCGTGATAAATAATAATTATACTGTTCAATAGTGGGATCGTCTGTAGGAATCCGTCTGAAGGAATAGTCTGGAAGGAGTTTGGCTCCCGTAGAAGTTCGATTGAAGGAGGAATCTAGAAGAAGTTCGACTTCCATAGAAATCCAATTACTGAAGAAGTCTGGAAGGAGTTTAGCTCCCTTAGAAGCCCGACTGCTGGAGGAGTTTGAAAAGAGTTTGGCTTCCGTAGAAGTTTGACTGGAGAAGGAATTCGAAAGGAGTTTGGCTCATGTAGAAGCTCGACTACTGGAGGAGGAATCTGGAAGAAGTTTGGCTCCCATAAAAGCCCGACTGCTAGAGGAGTCCGAAAGGAGTTCGGCTCCTATAGAAGCCTGACTACTAGAGAAGAAATCTGGAAGGAGTTCAGCTCCCGTAGAAGCCTGACTATTGGAGGAGTTCAGAAGAAGTTCAGCTTCCATAGAAATCTGACTGCTGAAGGAGTCTAGAAGAAGTTTGGCTCTCGTAGAAGCCCGACTGAAGGAGAAATCCAAAAGAAGTTTGGCTCCCATAGAAGCTCGACTGCTAGAGGAGTCTGGATGGAGTTCGGCTCATATAGAAGTCCAACTACTGAAGGAGTCTGGAAGGAGTTCAGCTTTCATAGAAGTCTGACTGAAGAAAGAATCCAAAAGAAGTTCAGCTCCCATAGAAGTCTGACTACTGGAAGAGTCTGGAAGGAGTTCGGCTCCCATAGAAGCCTGACTGAAGGAGGAATTCGGAAGTTCGGCCACTATGGAAGTTTGGTTGGGACTCGGCCATTATAGAGTTTGATTGGATTCGAAGTCTAGTTGGAGGAGTTCGGCCACTAGATGAGTTCGATCGTTGGAGGAGATCGGATGGGATTCAACTGCTGGAAAGAGAATTTTCGATCGAAGCTCTTTTGTAATTACCAGCTGCATTAGGCTAAACATAAGGCTGGACTTCAATGGGAGTAAAATTTATCTCCAATAATAGTTCTTCCACTTTCGAGTTTGAAGTTTGAAGGAAGGGGTACCAAAAAAGCGACTGCCGAAGTCCTTTTTCAGTCTCTACACTCATTAAGGTTGAAGTACGGGAGAGATCTTATCTCCGACCGAGGTTGGAGGAGATCTTATCTCCTATTGATGTTGAAGTTGAGGCTCGGGCACAATAGGGCCATTGTTGGGGCCTCTCCTCTCACATCATCTAAAATGAACGAGATCTTCGACTTTGCTTACATTAGGATGAGGTTCTCCTTCTATTCCTAACGGACTGTGGGGGCATATAAGGGCCATTGTCCCATCTCATCTAAAATGAATGAGGTCTTCGACTTTGCTCGTATTAGGATGAGGTTCTTCTCCTATTCCTAATGGGCTATGGGGGCACATAAGAACCGTTGTCAGGGCTTCTCCCCCATCTCATCTAAAATGAATGAGGTCTTCGACTTTGCTCGTGTTAGGATGAGGTTATTCTCCTATTCCTAATGGGCTGTGAGGGCACATAAGGGATGTTGTCAGGGCCTCTCCCTCCATCTCGTCTAAAATAAATGAAATCTTCGACTTTGCTTATGTTAGAATGAGGTTCTTCTCCTATTCCTAATGGACTATGGGGGCACATAAGGGCCGTTATCAGGGCCTCTCCCTCCATCTCATCTGAAATGAATGAGGTCTTCGACTTTGCTCACGTTAGGATGAGGTTCTCCTTCTATTCCTAACGGCCTATAGGGGAACATAAGAGCTATTGTCAGGTCCTCTCCCCCTCCATCTCGTCTAAAATGAATGAGGTTTTTGACTTTGCTCACGTTAGAATGAGGTTCTCCTTCTGTTGCTAACATGGCTATTTTCGATTGTATCTTTTCTATCATCACATAGTTCTTGCACTAAGAAATAATAATGCTAAAATGGAGTTTTATTGAAGGAAGATTACTAGTAGTACATCCTCAGATTTTCTGAGTTCCAAGGTCGTGGAAGCGTTATTCCTCCGAGCTCTTTCAGACGATAAGTCCCGAATCGGACGACCTCCTTTATTTCATATGGGCCTTCTCCATTTGGGGCAAGCTGCCCCTGGCTCTGAGGCTGAGAGATGGCGACTCGCTGAAGTACTAGACCCCTCAGAGATAGCATCGATGATGCCAGGAGGTGGTCGATCTTCTTGTTCTTCCTTCCTCATTTGTGGTTCTAGCTGCGATAGCGCCTTTGACTTGCTTCAAGCCGATGTTTGTGGAGCATTGAAGGGGGCGTATTTGTGAAGCCTTCTGCGGGGAACTTCTTTGTGCCCTTCCATTGGAGCTTTTTTGATGACGAGCTCGTGGAGGAGTTCGACCTCGCTTAGGCTGGGGGGAGTTCGGGAGTGCAACCAAGCTTCACTCGACTTTTCTTCCTCGATAGGCCCACCCAACTCATCGATTCACTACTTACCAAAGGCTTCATCGTCCTTGGTCTTGAAAGCCTCTTCAGCTCGGACGTAACCTTCAATCCAAGCTAACAGATCAGTAAAGTTCCTGGGTACTTCTTCGAGAAGAACAGCAAATCATTTTTCTGGAGGTCGTCCTTGAGTGCGGCCATTGCGATTGATTGATCTAGATTTTAGACCTCCAATGCAGTGGTACTAAACTGGGTGACATAAGTTCGGATGGATTTTCTCTCCTTCTGCTTGATGTTCATCAGAAAATTCGAACCTCAGCACGAACGTCGGTCACTGATGAAGTGAGCTACGAACTGATAGCTCATCTGATCAAAGAAAAAGATGGTATCTAGCTTAAGTGCCGAGTACCAATTTTTGATGGATTTCTTGAGGATGAACAAAAAAATTCGGCACAAAATAGCGTCTGATGCACCATGAAGCAACATCATTATCTGGAAGGCCTCTAGATAATCGATTGGATCGAAGGTTCCATCGTAACTTTCGAACTATGGAAGCTTGAAGTTTGGTAGGATTGGTTTCAGCATGATCCTCTGAGAAAAAGGAGGATCAGTGCGAATATCATTACCATGTGAGGAGAAAGTATAATGGAGCACTTTGATTCATCGGCTCAATTCTAGGAGCCTTTGATCCAGGAGATCTTCACGATCGTTGATTTTCAGTATTTTCTGATGGAATGAACGCGAAGCTCCCCCTTGGGTCGAGTCATGGTTCGAGCATGAGTCTTCCATCCTCTGCTTTTCCTTTCCAAAGACCAAATATCGGGTAGCCGAGGTCGATCGTTCCCAGATCAGACCATGGGGCTTCTTAGAAGCTTGCTTCGATCGAACTGGTATCGAGGCCTGTCGATGTATGGCCTGCATCACCTCCATGAGACCACGAACTTGCTGGATCAGTAGGTTCAACTACTCCACGTCCACCATAGCTGAAGGTGGAGCTTGAGTTACCAGAGTTGGAATGGATGTATCTAGATGGGATCTAGCTGTAGAGGCCGTTGATCGTCGGATCGAAGCTTTTCTGAGAGGCATTTTTTTGAGAAAGAACTATAGAGAGAAAGAAGAGAGATCACTACTGAGCACTCCTTTAAGATCAAGAAAACCTCAGAAATAGAGGGCCCTTCCTCTAGCACCAATTCTATTAGTGCAGAATTTGGTTGACGCCAGATCGAGCTGGAGTCAAGGAAGATAAGGTTGCTGTTGGTGACCTGCAAAATAAAATTTTATCCAGAGTTGGTGGTGGTGGCTTTGGTAGGACCCTCCGATGGTCAAATTATCTCTTCTGACCAACAAAAATGGAGTGCTCAAAGAGAAGTTTGGCAGAGTTTCAAGAAGAAAAAGAAAGCTTAGAGAAAATATATCTAAAAGATCCCTTTTTATAGATGGAGCTTTTTGTAACTATCCTGATAAATGACCGTCGTAATCGTTCTAATAAATGCCCATCGTAATCATCTTGATAAAAGCCAATCATGATTGTCCTGATAAATGATAATTATAATTGTCATGATAAATGATAATTGTAACCATTCGTAGTAGGATCGTCTGTAGGAATTCGTCTGAAGGAACAGTCTAGAAGGAGTTTGGCTCCCATAAAAGCCTGACTGGAGGAGGAATTCGGAAGGAGTTTGACTTCTGTAGAAGCCCAACTACTGCAGGAGTCCGAAAGAAGTTCGGCTTCCATAGAAGTCCGACTATTAGAGGAGTTTAAAAGGAGTTTGGCTCCCATAGAAGTCCGATTGGAGGAGGAATCTGGAAGGAGTTTGGCTCCCGTAGAAGCCCGACTGCTGGAGGAGGAATTCAAAAAGAGTTCAGCTCCCGTAGAAGTTCGACTATTGGAGGAAGAATTTGGAAGGAGTTTGGCTTCCATAAAAGCCTGATTGCTGGAGGAGTTCAGAAGAAGTTCGGCTTTCATAGAAGTTCGACTATTGGAGGAGTCCGAAAGGAGTTTTGGCTCCCGTAGAAGCCCGACTATTGAAGGAAGAATCTAGAAGGAGTTCGGCTCCCATAGAAGCCCGATTGCTGGAGAAATTTGAAAGGAGTTTGGCTCCCATAGAAGCCCGACTGCTGGAGGAGTTTGGAAGGAGTTTGGCTCTCATAGATGTCCGACTGCTGGAGGAGTTCGGAAGGAGTTTGGCTCCCATAAAAGTTCGACTAAAGAAGAAATTTGAAAGAAGTTCAACTTTCATAGAAGCTCGACTGCTGGAGAAGTCTGGATGGAGTTCGGCTCTTATAGAAGCCTGATTGCTGGAGGAGTTTGGATGGAGTTCGGCTTCCATAGAAGTTCGACTGAAGAAGAAATCCGAAAGGAGTTCGGCTTCCATAGAAATCTGACTGCTGGAGGAGTTCAAAAGAAGTTTGGCTCCCATAGAAGCCCGACTGAAGGAGGAATCCAAAAGTTCAACTGATGTGGAAGTTTGGCTAGGGCTCGACCATTGTGGAGTTCGATTGGATTCGGAGTCCAGCTGGAGGAGTTTGGCCATTGGATGAGTTCAACCGCTGGAGGAAATCGGATAGGGTTTGATCATTACGAAGAGAATTTCTGATCAAAGCTCTTCCATGATTACCAGCAGTATTAGACTAAGCACTTTGCTGAACTTTGGTGGGAGCGGGATTTATCCCCAACAGTTATCAAGGATGATAACGTAATCGAGTGTAGGTCATTATGTGCCGTATTCACTGATTGTCCTCTTAACCAAGGAGTATGGAGATACTGAAATAGCATGCAAGTAAAGTGTAGAGGTATATTTTACTAATCGTGATCCAACTACGGAGCTCTCTACCGAAAGTTGCTCATGAAGGATATAGGTATAAGTGTCACTTAGACCAAAGATCACCATGATGATTGAAGGAAAATTCTGATTTTTCAGACCAGGTTCGTTCAGATATGATCAGATCAAGAGATATATTTCAAAAAAATTTTTCTTTGATCCTAATCAAATCTGAGATATTTCAGATCTGATTCTTATAATTCTAATAATAAAAATAAAATCTAAATAAATTAAATCAAATTTAATTTACCTTGATGTTGGGTAATTCTATTATCCGTTGATGATCCTTTATGCAGCGGAAGGTTCTGGATCTAGCCATGCAAGTGCCTGACCTCTATCGGTATCCACTCAGGCTAGATTTGGAGATCCTCTTCTTCTCTATCACATCTCCAAAAATTAGATCTGGATCTGATCTGGAGGATCTTCAAAACTCCTTTTGAAGATCAGCAGTGCAGCCTTCTAGCTTTCAGTCGTCTTTCTCTCATCTGGATTGCACCAACCAAGAATCCAAATCTCTTTGGATGTGGAGAGGAGAGGGAGAAGGTGGGTTTGGCATGGAGGAAGAGGGGAGAGGAGGCCTTGGGGCGTGGGAATTGAATTCCTTTTCCAATAATAATTTGAGTTGGGTGCAGGGTCTTATTTATAGACTATCTGTGATCCAACTCCTCTTCTTCCCAACCAATCACAACCCTTTGTGAAATCAGATCTAAATCTGATTGGTGGGAATAGAGTCCCCTGGATTCCTCCTTAGATGTTGCCTAAGACCAGTCAAAGTTGGTTCTTAGGAGAACTCTAATCGAAATCCAAAAAGGAGATGGAGTCCCTGTCCAACAGGGACTCCTGGGCGCCTCCAGCTTGGGCACACGCCAAGGGTGGCATGCGCCCTCCTCCTTGCCAGGTTCTGGTAGGAGGACAGGCCCCCACCAGCTCTCTAATAGGTGCATGACACATGGACAGAAGTCAAAGTATCAATGGTCAACATTTGACCAGTCAAAGGTCAACTTTTGACCAAAGTCAAAGGACGAGAAATGGCAGGTGACCAAAAATGGCAGGTATTGTCTTACAAAATAAGACAACCTTTTCTGACTTGGACAACTCCAGTCAGACCAAGTGAAGGCCTCTGAAATGAGCACAAACTTCCTTTGGCTCAGTCAGGACAACTATTTATGATAGTAAAAGAAGAACGTTAGGTTCAATCGAGTGCTAGCACGATTTCCTTGAACCTAATTGAATCTCATTCAGATCAATTGAACTAGGATCAGTTCAATTGATGATCACCAGATTCAAACCCTTATTTGTGTGACCCAGTTAGGTTCAGTTCTGTATGGTAATGGGATATGTCATGATCTCTATCATCGACATCATCGAAACTCCTTTCGATGGATCAGAACTCTTCTGATTCGAACAGCTAGAATGATCGATCATCTAAATCATTCTAATTGCTCCCAAAATCCACCAGTGACACCTAGCAGTATATGGTGGCAACCCATCAGAGCTGAATGCGAACCTCTTGGTGCAGCTACCTATGTGATTAAGTTCTTCTATCTTGAGCCCCGATCAGATTAGGGTTAAGGTGAACTCGTCAAACCCTAGTTTCTGTCATATGATGTAATCATTCGATTCAAGTCCGATGTGAAAATCTAAATAGAAACTCTTTCTATTATTTCACTCTGCCATGGCCATGGGCTTCTGGACTTGATTCTCATGATCATCATAGGGCTGCTCCTCTACCACCGAGGTAGATAGATTCCATCTTGATGCAATCCAGTTCCTACAATGAACATGCTATAGCCAACATACACCTCAGGATTCCATATGGCTAGGAGATCGAGTAATGGTGTAGTCAAACTATAACACCCTCAAGGTGAACTGTCGATGCACCTCAGGTCAAAGAACCAGACACACTACTGCAGCATCGAGTCAGTCATTGACGAGAAGGTAGACTTCCTAATGACTACTCGAGGTGGTCACGCTCAGTGCCCTCGTTCTCTAACGAGTACCTGTACTCTCGCTCTGGTGTCTCCACACCGTAGACTCAAGACTCATCTACTAAAGAGAAGCGATTGTACACCAACCTTCCGGATCAATCACCATCCTCGTGATGATCCTATGGTCGGGAGCATTTTATGAGTTAATAATGATTATTCATGTCTTAAATTTTCAACTCTTGAAAATATGAATTATCATTACCATTAACTCAAAGGATGTATCACAGACACTAAATACACATATGTGATAGAAAATAACCCATTTTTTTTATTGATTATAGTCAAAATTATAATTTTGCCCCTAGAAGTGTATTACAAGTGTCAGCCAATTCTGGCTTCTAGGGCACATATATCTAACAATCTCCCACTTGTCCTAAAGCCAATTGGCTACAAGTCTAAGTCCCATCTTCTCAAGGTGGGCTTCGAATTTTTGTTGTCCCAACGGCTTTGTAAGTGGGTCTGCCACATTGTCTGCGGAGTTGACTCTCTTGACCTCGACGTAACCCTTCTCGAGGTAATCGCGGATGAGGTGGTATCGCCGCTCAATGTGCTTGGACTTCTGGTGAGACCTCGGCTCCTTAGCAAGGGCTATGGTGCCATTATTGTCGCAGTATAGAGGAATGGCATCTGATGGCATTACTCCAATTTCTGCAGCAAACTTCTTGTACCAGAATGCTTCCTTCGCAGCCTCTGATGCAGCGATATATTCTGCTTCCATGGTGGAATCTGCTATCATGATTTGCTTGGAACTCTTCCAGCTGATAGCACCACCATTGCACACAAACAGACTCCCAGATGTCGACTTTCGATCATCTATATCGGACATGAAATCCGAGTCTGTGTATCCCTGGACAAGGAGTTCTCCGTTACCAAAGACCAACATCATATCCTTAGTTCTTCTCAAGTACTTAAGGATACATTTCACAGAAGTCCAGTGTTCTTCACCTGGATTTGACTGATATCTGCTTGTGACACTCACAGCATGGGCTATATCAGGTCGTGTACATAGCATGGCATACATGAGGCTCCCTATTGCAGAAGCATAAGGGATCTTGCTCATGCATTCTATTTTCTCAGGTGTGCTAGGGCACATCTTCTTGGAAAGATGAATACCATGTCTGAAGGATATTAATCTCCTCTTAGAGTTTTCCATACTAAATCTCTTTAGTATTTTCTCTATATACATCTTCTATGAAAGTCCTAGTATTTTCTCTATATACATTCAGGTCGAGTAGCTTCTAATTAAAAATCGGTCGGTCGTATGTGCCAAACTTACCTTAGACACCAAATTATTGAGCCAGAACCAATTGGGTTAGCCTACAATCCAGACTCTAACCTCTGAGCCTAATTAGGTCTTGCTTGATCGTGACTCGATCTTGACCCAGACTTAATCCTATTAGGCCGATCAATTTAAGCATTGTTGATCCCATCTAACCAACTCTTGATTCGATTTGATCAACCGCTTAGACCTAATTAAGCTACCCAAGCCCGAACCCAGTATTATGAATATGTCTTAGATATGAAATTCTCAATTTTAGACCTAATTTAATATTCCATAATCTTAATTCTTAATTAAGTAGGGTTCATAAACAAAATATGCATAATAAATCCTAGGGTTTCAGGATCTAGGGTTTTGCAGAAAGTAAGTTTTGGATTTCTGATTAAGGACGAATGCGCAGCACCCTACACATCATAAGAATACCCCATCGGATGGAAGAAGGGGGTCTTTAAACCTTTCTTCATTCTTATGATCGGACGGCCAAGAGGAACGCCTTAATCAGGAACATGCAATACTACAAAATAGTTTTAGATCTATATCATATATCTCATATACAGATTAGATCTAATCATAACATATTTTGCATATATTTCATGTATTGAATCATGCATATTTTTAGATCTAAATTATCTTATAATAATATAAAAAATTAGATTTAAATTGATCTAATCAAAATAAATTCTAATGTAGAAAATTATGTAGAACTATTCTACAACTAGTCTAGACATGCATCAATCATATCTCATATGATGTTTAATATTAAATAATTTTTATTTAATATTTTTTAGATATTATTATAATAATTATAATATCAAAAAATAGTAAATAAATAGATCTAAAATATGATTTAATTAGATTAAATCATAAACATGCAAGACTATTCTATAGAACTATTCTACTTTAGAACTAGTCATGCATATTTTCTAATCTTAGATCCAAATCATTTAATTTTAATTTTTTTTCTAATTTTAGATCTGATCACATCTCATGTGACATCTAAAATCACTTATTTTCTAATTAGAATAAATTTAAAATTAGATCTAAATATTTTAGAATCTTCTCTGATACCAGTTGAAGGAAAATCCTGATTTTCTGGATCAAGTTCGTTCGGATCTGATCGGATCAAGAGATATATTTAAAAAAAAAAAATTTTTGATCCTAATTAGATTTAAGATATTTTAGATCTAATTTTTATTATTTTAATAATAAAAATAAAATTTAAATAAATTAAATCAAATTTAATTTATCTTGATGTTGGGTAATCCTATTACCCGTTGATGATCCTGTATGCAGCGGAAGGTTCTGGATCTAGCCATGCAAGTGCCTGGCCTTTATCGGTATTCACTCAGACTGGATCTAGAGATCCTCTTCTTCTCTATCATATTTTTAAAAATCAGATCTGGAGGATCTTCAAAACTTCTTTGAAGATCGGCAGTTATCCTTTGCAGCAGCACAGCCTTCTAGCTTTCAGTCACCTTTCTCTCATCTGGATTGCACCAACCAAGAATCCAAACCTCTTTGGACGTAGAAAGGAGAGGGAGAAGGTGGGTTTGACATGGAGGAAGAGGGGAGAGGAGGCCTTGGTGCGTGGGAATTGAATTCCTTTTCCAATAATAATTTGAGTTGGGTGGTCTTATTTATAGACTATCTATGATCCAACTCCTCTTCTTCCCAACCAATCACAACCCTTTGTGAAATTAGATCTAAATCTGATTGGTGGGAATAGAGTCCTTTGAATTCCTCCTTAGATGGTGCCTAAGATCAGTCAAAGTTGGTTCTTAAGAGAACTCTAATCGAAATTCAAAAAGGAGATGGAGTCCCTATCCAACAGGGACTCCTGGCGCCTCTAGCTTGGGCACACGCCAAGGATGGCATGCGCAGGCGCACGCCATCCCTGGCGCCTCTAGCTTGGGCACACGCCAAGGATGGCATGCGCAGGCACACGCCAAGGATGGCGTGCGCCCTCCTTCTTGCCAGGTTTTGATAGGAAAATAGGCCCCCACTAGTTCTCTAATAGGTGCATGACACGTGGACAGAAGTCAAAGTGTCAATGGTCAATATTTGGCCAGTCAAAGGTCGACTTTTGACCAAAGTTAAGGAACGAGAAATGGCAGATGACCAAAAATGGTAGGTATTATCTTACGAAATAAGACACCCCTTTTCTAATCTGGATAGACTCTAATCAGATCAGGTGAAGGCTTGTGAATGAGCATAAACTCCTTTGGCTCAGTCAGGACAACTATTTATGATAGTAAAAAAAGAACGTTAGGTTCAATCGAGTGCTAGCATGATTTTCTTGAACCTAATTGAATCTCATTCAGATCAATTGAACTAGATCAGTTTAATTGATGATCACCAAATTCAAATCCTTATTTGTATGATCCAGTTAGATTCAGTTCTGTATGGTAATGGAATATGTCATGATCTCTATTATCGACATCATCGAAACTCCTTTCGATGGATCAGAACTCTTCTGATTCGAACAGCTAGAATGATCGATCATCTAAATCATTCTAATTGCTCCCAAAATCCACCAGTGACACCTAGCAGTATATGGTGGCAACCCATCAGAGCTGAATGCGAACCTCTTGGTGCAGCTATCTGTGTGATTAAGTTCTTCTATCTTGAGCCCCGATCAAATTAGGGTTAAGGTAAACTCATCAAACCCTAGTTTCTGTCATATGATGTAATCATTCGATTCAAGTTCCGATGTGAAAATCTAAATAGAAACTCTTTCTATTATTTCACTCTGCCATGGCCATGGGCTTCTGGACTTGATTCTCATGATCATCATAGGGCTGCTCCTCTACCACCGAGGTAGATAGATTCCATCTTGATGCAATCCAGTTCCTACAATGAACATGTCATAGCCAACATACACCTCAGGATTTCATGTGGCTAGGAGACCGAGTAATGGTGTAGTCAAACTATAACACCCTCAAGATGAATTACCGATTTACCTCAGATCAAAGAATCAGACACACCACTGCAGCATCGAGTCAGTCATTGATGAAAAGATAGACTTCCTAATGACTACTCGAGGTGGTCACGCTCAGTATCCTCATTCTCTAACAAGTATTTATACTCTTGCTTCGGTGTCACCACACCATAGACTTAAGACTCATCTACTAAAGAAAAGCGATTGTATACCAACCTTCCGGATCAATCACTATCCTCGTGATGATCCTATGGTCGAAAGCATTTTATGAGTTAATAATGATTATTCATGTCTTAAATTTTCAACTCTTAAAAATATAAATTATCATTACCATTAACTCAAAGGATGTATCACGGATACTAAATACACATATGTGATTGAAAATAACCTTTTTTATTTATTATAGTCATAATTATAATTTTGTCCCTAGAAGTGTATTACAAGTGTCAGCCAATTCTGACTTCTAGGGCACATATATCTAACAGTGACTTGCAAGCAACTCACTGCACTTAGGTGTCAGATTACTTAAATTTTTAATTTAATAATGAAAGATTCCTGGGTGCAGTCAAGTACTTATTTTATCGGTGCATAAGTCAAGATGGGATTGACCCCTCCAAGTGTTGGAGCAGATGCATTACTATATTTTAATTTAGCAAAACCTCGATCGGAATAGTCTATATGATGGATACTAAATTTTGAAATATAATGTGGATGATTTTTTAGGATTGACAATAAATCCTAAATATCCTTTAAGCATTGAGGTCAAGGAAATAAATTATATGGTAACTATATGCCTCAGGTTCGTCGATGTTGCATTGCGATTATTCGATCTATCCGAATATTGAGTACCATTGCTAGATGATCACATCGATTGGTATGAAAAATTGATTCCTGTGCTATCGACTTAGGGTTCAAACCTATGGAGTCATACATAATAGGAGTTTCTATCTGATCTAATAGCTGATCTTAAGTCTCAATGATCTAAAACTCTGTGATCAAGAGTTCCACTGGACTGAAACTCTGTGATCGAGAGTCTCATTGGATTGGGACTCTACCTTCATAGATCCTACTAGATTGGGACTCTAATATTTTTGGAGGATTAATTAGTAATTAGATTACTGATTAGCTCAATTTAATTGAGCGATGAGGATTCGATCAAATCTGATTGAACTTGATTCAATTAAATTTGACTCGATTAGATTATGTGATGATCTAATCGCTATAGGAGATTGAACCCTGATTTGATTAGGGGCAAGACCTACTTAATTTTTAATTTGATTAAAAATTTATTAGGTTGGGTTAACCCTAATTTGATTAGGTTTGACCTAGTCTAATTAGGTCTAAAAAATTGATTTGGTTGAAACCAATTTGGACCAATTCAAAGCAAGTTTGAAATTTGAATTCAAGTTCTCCCTATGCCACACTTTGACCCACGCCTGCCTCTCTCCGGCAAATTCAAAATTTGCATGAGAGTTTCCCATGCTAAGATGAGTTTTTGCACCCCTCCTCTATTCTCTCTTTAACCTAGTCCAAGTGTTAGATCAGATTGATTTTTAGTTGAATTTTGAATTCAACTTGAGTTAGTTGGTTTGGTTGAAACTTTCCAACTCCCTCTCATCCTTATCTCCATGCCTCCCTTTATTTTGTTATACCTTTTTAGAAAAATTAGAATATGTTCACGCATAAGGAGAGTCTTTCTACGTGTTAAACACTTGGGAGGGGGGGATGGATAAGGATAGGGTTGTGCTTAAATTTAAATTCAAACAATTAGTTAAAACCACCTAACCACTCTCATCTTATCTTCTACACATGCTTTTGACATCTAAATGTCGTCAATAAAAAGGGATTTTTTATGGGCATGCATGAGGATACTTGAGAGTGAGAGAAGGATTTTATGGAGAGAGAAAATTGGATGGGGGCGCAAGTTTTGGGCGTGAAAAGTCCAGAGAGAGAAAAAAGATTTTCCTATGCCAATTTTTCCTCATAGCCACTTTACTTATTTTTCTCTTTTTGGTCACCCATCTAAAAAGATTTTTGAGAGTGGTATTTGATAGAGAAAGAGTCCTCCGATCCATGAAAATTTGTTTCATAAAAAAATTCCAAAGAGAAGGCATCAGTGAATTTTTCGGGCGTCAAGATTTTTGGTATGAGAAACCCTTGAGTTGGGACTTAGGATTAGGGTAGTGAGTTTTAGCATTATGAGTGCTAGATCACCACCATTTTTTTTTTACCACCACCTCATCATCCTCCGAAATACATCTACTGGTCTTTTGGAGCATCCGAAAGATTGAGAAATAGATCATCAATCGGATCGATGAAGATCGATCGTTGAAGGCTCTGGTGAGAAGCTGACACTCTGATGGAGCTAGTCAGGATCAAAAGCTCCATGTGGACCAACCATAAAGGTCGAATGAGTGTGTAGCTGTAGTGTGATGTCAGAACTTCTTCCAGTGGATTCGAATCATGGAGATCATCTATCCACACACAGGTATTATATTCTAAATGCATCGGTCAGCAAATGAGATTTGCTAATCGAATGTATTTTATTTTTCTAATATATATTGGCATATCTAGATCCTAGTATATGATTTATGATATGATCATAGCATGTATAGAATTAATTTTAGATTAATTTTGCTTTCGCTATGCATTTAAATTCAAAAAAAATTTGAAAAGCATGCCTAAAATTCTGCATGATTTTCCAACAACTAGAAGGTCTTCCTCCCAGCCAACAATGCTTGTGACCCAATGAGTAGGCCATGGTAGCAGCTAACAACAAAATTTTGACGACCAATGGTGACAATCCAGCGGTGAAAAAATCAAGAATAAATTAGGAAAATAGTAGATTTCGAAGTCAAAATTTTCTCAAGAGATTTGTAGCAATTTCGATAAAAATTCAAGCTAAAAACTTATGGAAGAATGAAGGGAAGATGATCAAAAAGATTACTTGGTCTTTAGATGGGGTTTGATCGGGTTCTTGATGGCCTAAGCACAATTAATCCAGCAACAAAAAAATAGAAAGAAAAGAGAAAAAACAAGAGATCAAACAGAGATTGAACCAACAAATTCAACCTTAAACCTATTTCTTGTGTTTTTATGGGCTATAGTGGCGATTAAGGTTTATCATTTTCTTGATACAAAATTAGGGTCAAGTTTATATTTTCCATCACATGTTTTTTTTTTTTTTATAATAAGATAGTGTAGGATTTGATCGACATGGTGGAAGCAATAGATTTTAAAACTTTGATCTGTCAAACCCTAATACCCAGGATGGACCTTCATGATATTCAATCATTTACATGCATAAGGAATAAGATAAGAAAGCATCCATTTAAAGAACTGATTTAAAGAAGAATAATTTTCATGAGGAGACCACGTGTTCGCCCTCGAACGGTAATCCATACAGAAATTAGGTTCAAAGATGACTCCTTTTGAATACTTGCTGAATTCTATTCAAGAATTTTTCGGCCTTCTTTCTCCTTCTTCTCTCCTTTCTATTCTCTCTCTAAATCTCTCTTAGCCTGCTTAAATTCTCTTCTTAACCCTTATCTTAAAATAAGACTCCTTGTATTAGTTAACACCTTGTTTAAAAGAAGACTTCTTATCTTAACCAATACCATGTCTAAAAGAGAGGGAGGAAGAGAATCTAATCGAACTTCAAAATGCTGGACCTCTCAGATCTGAATCTTATTTATAGATTCAGATGAGGCACCAATCACACCCTTTTCCACTGCTTATCATCCCTCTATCAGATTTATTAAGGAACTAGATAAGTTTCTTGAAGCAGGAGTCTAAGAGGTGCTTAAAATTCATGAAGAATTTATTTCTGCCTCCAGAACATCATTAATATGACTTTTCATTGATTTATTCAAATCTTAATATGAAAACCAATGGATAAGGCATGAGAAAAGGAGAGAGAATCTCAGATAAGTGGTGCCAACCAAGATAGGACTCTTAGCACCACTTTTAATCTCATGCTACACGACTTTCAACATTTAATTCCTAGAGAGAAGAGATCCCACGCCCCATCTTTGATTGGTCAAAGATGGTGGGCAGCAAGAGGGAGAGAGAGCTTAGGGGGTGCCACATTGGTCAACGCTCCCATACAGAAGGACTCTCCACTTCTAAGAAACTCATGCACCACTTTTATTTGTGCCAAATGGAGGGAGAGAGTTTTAGGCACCTAGGACTCTTCCAAAAAGAGTCCAGATAATGCCAAGTGGCTTCCATTTGATAGTTATCCCTTCTGGCTCAACCACATTTCAGATCTAATCAAAATTAGTTAGCCAAAAAGCAAGGATTCAAATTAGGGTAAACCTAGTTAGGAGTTAGGTTAGCTAATATGTGCTAGCATGGTAATTAGCAACCTAATTAGGATCCAGTGATCCTAATAGCAGTTCTTGATCAATTTCTTATTATGTGTGATCCATTGGATTCCACATAGGTCCTGGTGCATCTTGACCTAATCCGATTAGACTCAATCTCAATCGATTAAGGGTTATGCCAATCCGAATTCACCAATTAGAAGATCCATCTAATTAAGGATTGAATTAATCACATTAATTAAATCAAATCTATAAGTCAAGATTGACATCTAGCAATGTATCATGACTATCGAAAAGATGCAAAATTTGGTGAAAATACTAAATATACCTTTAGTGGCAAGTTACCGTACAATTCAATCCTTTGATCATCATATATTCCAAATATGTTTATGAGTATGGATTAATATCAAACTCAAATGTATATTCATATTGATTCTCCATCAATCAATGATAATTCTAACGAATGATTAGAAGCTCTATCTAATCTTCATTTTGCTTTAGCCAAAGTTTTACTGAGTTATCCATAGATGAGAATACATAGGACATCATCTTCCCTTACTAGGAGTGATCGATTTCTTGTTGACCTATTCACAACCTTCATATACACTTGACCATATCCAGAACATCCCATTCATTACTTAATGCCATGATTGAGTATGATCAAAAAATATAGATTTATGTACATAAAGTACCATGGTGATCTCAGGTCTAAGGATCACTTGCATAACTCTCACTTAGAGAACTATCTATTAACATATAAATAAGGTTTCATAAGATGTTATTTTTCAGCAGTCAATTCAGTAAACTTATTTTTTGATGAGCACTTACATTCTTATATTAGTATCTCCATACAAGTGACTTATGAGATCTGCCACCCTCTCTATTAAGCATATAAAGGATGTACTAGTCCATCCAAAACATTGATCCCCAACTTATTGTTTCTTTGACCAGAAATATTTAAGATTAAAATTTTAGGATTTTGGATCTCACAGGCATGACTCATTTATGTTCCCTAAAATCATTGTCCTAATCTTTAGAATTCATCATAATCTTTAAACATAAAAGATGCAATTAGAATGATGAATCAAAATATCTTATTTTATTAATATAAAAAATAATATCATTACATGAGTTGGAAAATATACAGAAAAGTTTTATCCCAATACATATGTGATTGGCTTGTAGGATACTTATTTTTTTAATCTTCCACTTATACTAAAGCCAATCACCTTTATATCTCAACCCCATATAATTAAGATGGTGATTAAACAGTTGCTGTGGTAAGGCCTTAGTGAATGGGTTTGTTATATTGTTCTTAGTACCTACTTGTTCTAATACAACATCTTGTCTCTCGATAATCTTTCGAACAAGGTGGAACTATTTGAGGATATGCTTTGATATATGATGAGACCTTGGTTCCTAGGCTTGGATCACCACACCAGTATTGTCATAATAAAGTGGCACTAGTTATTTTATCTCAAAAACTACTCTCAGATCATCGATGAATTTCTTCATCTAGACAACTTCTTTGACAGCTTTACTAGCAGCAATGTATTCTGCCTCTATGGTTGAATCAGCTACAATATGCTGTTTAGAACTTTTCCAACTCACTGCACCTCCATTTAAAATGAACACATATCCTGATATTGACTTGCTATCATTCGAGTCTAACTGAAAACTAGAATTAGTATAACATTCTAGTTTCAACTCTGATCCTCCATAAATTAGAAAAATATTTTTAATTCTTCTCAGATACTTAAGAATGTTTTTCACGATTTTTCATTGATCCTTCTCTGAATTAGCCTGATATCTACTAACTATGCCTAAAGCATAAGCCCACATCAGGCTTGATACATAATATGGCATACATAATAGATCCCACTATCGAAGTATAAGAGATCGAATTCATTCTTTCTCTTTCTTTTGATGTCTTAGGAGACATCTTCTTAGAAAAATGTATGCCTTGACTTATGGGCAAGTAACCTCTTTTACTTTTCTCCATATTAAATCTCTTCAATACTAAGTCAATGTACCTAGATTGGGACAAGCCTAGCATCCTATTAGATCTATCTCTATAGATCTTTATTCTAAGAATATAGGATGCCTCATCCAAATCTTTCATGAAAAACTTATTTGATAGCCAAGTTTTAATCGATTGGAGCATTGGGATATCATTTTCATTAAGTAATATGTTATCGATATATAAAACCAAGAAGACTATGGCACTCCCACTAGCCTTCTCATATACACATGATTTATCCATATTTTTTATGAAGCCAAACTCTTTGACCGTCATATTAAATTGGATGTTTCAACTTCTTGAAGCCTGTTTTAATTCATAAATGAATCTTTTAAGCTTGCATACTTGATTCGGCCTTTCACTAGAGATGAATCCTTTTGGTTGAGTCATACAGACCTTTTTCTCAAGATTATTGTTAAGGAAAGCGGTCTTGACATCCATATGCCAGATTTTATAATCATAGTATGCTGCTATAGCAAGTAAATTCTGTATAGACTTTAGCATAACCATTGGCGACAAGGTTTCATCATAATTAATTCCTAGTTTTTGTATGAAATCTTTTGCCATCAACCTAGCTTTGTAGGTTTCAATTTGGCCATCTATTCCAATCTTCTTCTTGAAGACACACTTGCATCCTATAGGACTTACACCCTCTAATGCATCAACAAAAATTCAAACTTGATTAGAATACATAGAGTTCATTTCAGATTTTATTGCATCTAGCCACTTGTCAGAGTCCTAACTCATGATGGCTTCAGAATAGATCAATGGATCATCATCTTGAATGATATTTTTCTCATTATCATTTTCTATGACGAAACCATATCTTAGAGGTGCATGATACACTCTCTCTGACCTTCAGAAAGAAGGTGTATATTGTGTATGTACCCCATCCTTGGGTATATCTAGTTGAGGACTTTCAATAGATAATTTTGGAATAGTTTGTAGGTCCTAAACTTTCTTTAGTTCAATATTCTTCCCACTACCTCCTTCTTAGATGAATTCTTTTTTCAAAAATTTAGCATGCCTACTAATAATTATCTTTTGTTCAGTAGGATGGTAGAAATAATATTCTTTAATTTTCTTAGGATATCCTATAAACAAATATTTATTTGACCTTGCAGTTAGCTTATGTCCAAAAATATTCTTGATATAAGTAGGACAATTCCATATCTTAAGATGCTTAAGATTAAGCTTTCTTTTATTTCATAATTCATATGGAGTGCTAGGAACATACTTTGAAAGCACTCTGTTAAGAATACAAATGGCTATTTCTAAGGCATATCCCCAGAAAGATATTGAAAGATCTGCATAGCACATCATAGACCATACTTTTTTCATAAGAGTACAGTTTCTCCTTTCTTCTATACCATAAAATTATGGCATATAAGAAGGTATTCATTCAAAGAGAATTCTTTTTCTTAAGATAATCAAGAAACTCACTAGATAAATATTCGCTACCTCGATCAGATCGAAGAACTTTAATACTTCTTCCAGTTTGATTTTCAACCATCTTTTGATATTCCTTAAACTTATCAAAAATCTTGAATTTGTATTTCATAAAATATACATATCCGTATCTTGATAAGTCATTAATAAATGTGATGAAGTAGGAATATCATCCTTTGATTTGAGTTGTCATTGGCTTACATACATTTGAATGTATTAAGCCTAATAACTCATTTGTCCTTTCTCCACGTCCAGAGAATGGAGACTTGGTCATTTTTTTCATAAGACAAGATTCACAAATCCCACATGATTCATAATCATAGGGTTCAAAAAAATTTTCTTTGTATAACTTGTTTATTCTTGACTCACTAATATGATCACCAAGATGACAATGCCAGAGAAATGATATATTGATGCCTTCTCTCTTTCTTTTCATATTTCTACCAATATAAAATATATTTTCATTAAGTGATAATATTAGAAGACCATTGTTAAAATGCCCATTTCCATAAAATTCATTGAAATGAAAAATAGAGCAACCACTACTCATGAATTTTATTTCATATCCATATTGTAACAAAAGAGATACAGATACAATATTTCTAATGACTTTGGGCATATAATAATATTCTTCTAATTTTAGAGTTCTTCCTATCAGTAGTTTCAGTAGGTAAGTTCCTACAGCTTTAGTAGAGATGGATTCTCCACTTGCATTGAAAAGCTTGAACTCATCTTTCTTCGGTCTTTTGATTCTCTGTAATCCCTATAATGAATTGCAGATATGAGAACCACAGTATCCAATACCCATGAATTACTAACTAAAGAACTTAATGAAAATGTTGTCTATATCATATGCATACCATTTTATGCTACATTTTCCTTCATCTTTGCAAAAAAAAGCTCTTGTAATTCTTTTTTCAATGTCTCATCTTACCATAGTGATAATAGATCATGTCTGTTGGAATATTTTTTACCTTCTTTTTGAAGGTGCTTCTTTTAGGATTCAACTTATTTTTTTCTTTGAACCCTTCCCGTCGGTTCTTTTCTTGTCCAATAAAAAAAAGTGGATCTTTCTCTCCTTTTAAATGATTTTCAGCTATTTTAAACATATTTAATAGCTCTAATAGAAAATTATCCAGTTTGTTCATGTGATAATTCACCATAAACTAGGAGAAGGAGTCAAGAAGAGACTGCAGTATGAGATTCTGACTGAGCTCTGCATCCATGGCAAAACCTAATGACCTAATCTAGTGATTAAGTTAATTAATTTCAGCACATGATTTTGAATTAAAGTTCTCTCAGTCATCCAAGTCTGAAATAATTGCTCAGATAATTCATATCTAGTAGTTCGACTCTATTCATAAAGCTCTTTTAAATTGAGTAATATAGAGGATGAATCCATATCCTTAGGTTGCCTCTATAATTCATTATTCATCGAAGCCAATATAATATACTTGACAGTCATATTGTCATTTTGCCATTTCTTATATTTAGCTTTCTCCTCCTCAGAAGCATCTTCACCGACCTAACTTAGGTCGGGTATGTTCAAAATGTAAGACAACTTTTCTTGCGCTAGTATTATGCATAAGTTTCTCAACTAGTTTATATAATTAAGACTAGTCAATTTATTTATATCAAGAATGCATTATAATGAAAGCGAAGAAGCCATTATATAGATATCTTAATCTACATGAATTAAGAATACTAATATAAGCAGATCATTTAAGATGACATGTATAACTAGATGAGATCTTTTATTTTAGTTATTACTCCTACTTTTTTATCATATACCATAGTCCTCTCTATGGTATACAAGAAAATTCTAAACTGGTCACTTAGTGGGGTTGAGATCTTTATTCCTTAAAGAAGACTTGTCGATAGCATAACAAACTTTAGTGAGTTCAAAGATAAGAAATCCTATCCAATTGCATTTCTTTACAACTCTCAATATAATTTATCTCTAAAATATTCATAGTCTTATGGATAGCACAACAAACTATAATATTTTAGTTAAGTCAAACCCTTCATTTTCATATAGTTATATTTAAAAATAATATTGCTCTCATGGATAGCACAATAAAGCAATAATAAATTAAATATACTATAAGCATTTTTGAAAAATACACTAAGATATTATCATATAAATTTTTACGATAAGTCTTGTGGATAGCACAGCAAACTTAATATGGTTCTTGAAATAATAATCATCTTAGTATGAAGGCTTATGCAGTGTTCTAATCATTATGCATTTCTAATTCAAGATTTCTATTAAATTAAATTGGCTAGGTAAGTGGGAGAGAGGTGAGAGGCCCCACAATTTTGCCTTAGACACTAATAAATATTGGCCAGATAAGGAATGGATCCAATTAATTAACCACATTCTCTTTTCCTTTTCAGAATTAGTTTTTTAGACACCAATTAATCAATTTATGTTTAGAATGGATTTGCTTTTGATCTTCAACACTACGACTTAAAATAATTTTTAAAAGGGCTTTAAAGATCTCATGCATATCCTTAAATAAAAAAATTAATACATGAATCAATATGCTGTGCCATGTGAAATATAAAACATTCATCATTCAAGAACAACCTTTATAACATATCGGATAAGTGCCGATATGCTAGGATAACCTTATATCATAATGATGAATTAGTGCATCATACAAAGTAATATCTAATCTTAGACATTACACAAAGTTACATAACATAATTATAACAACATGAACATGATCATTTTAAATGACATAATACATTAACATGATCATAAGCATTATCATATATAATTGAATCTATAATTCTATCATATATGCATCAAATCATAGCATGCTTTAAATCAACATTAAAAGCAGTCATGCATATGATTGAATCATACAAAGGTGGGCTCTGATACCACTGTAAGGTTTGATCGATATGGTAGAAGTGATAGATTTTAAAACTTTGATCTATTAGACCCTAATATCCAGGATGGACCTTCTTGATATTCAATCATATATATGTATAAGGAATAAGATAAGGAAGCATACATTTATAGATCTGATTTGGGAGAAGAATAATTTCCACCAGGCATTCACATGTTTGCCCTCCAATGGTAATCCATATAGGAATTGGATTCAAGAACGACTCCTCTTGAATCCTTGCTTGTTGAATTCTATTCAAGAATTTCTTTGCCTTCTTCTCTCCTATTTATTCTCTTTCTAATTTTCTCTTAGCCTTTTTAAATTCTTTTTCTAATTCTTGTCTTAAAATAAGACTTCTTGTATTAGTTAAGATCTTGTCTAAAGAAAGATTTTTTGTCTTAACCAATACTTTGTTTGAAAGAGTGCGAGAAAAAAAAATTAATCGAATTTCAGAATACCAAACTCCTCAGATCTAAATCCTATTTATAGATTTAGATGTGTTGCCAATCATACCCTTTCTCACTGCTTATCAACCCTCCATCAGACTTATCAAGGAACCAAACAAGTTCTTTAAAGCAAAAGTAGTCTAAGATATGCCTAAAATTCATGAAGAATTTATTTCTACCTCCAAAATATCGTATTATGACTTTTTATTGACTTATTCAAATCTTAATATGAAAACCAACTGATAAGGCATGGAAAAAGGAGAAAGAATCTTAGATAAGTGGCGTCAACCAAGAGTCTTCAAGTAGAAGGACTCTTGGCGCCACTTTTAATATCATGCTACGTGACTTTTTGCGTTTAATTCCTGGAGAGAAGAAATCCCACGCCCCATCTTTGATTGGTCAAAGATGGTGGGGGGCAAGAAGGAGAGAGAGAGTCTTAGGGGGTGCCGCATTGGTCAACGCCCCCATGCAGGAGGACTTTCCATACCTAAGAAACTCATGTGCCACTTTTATTTATGCCAAATGGAGGGAGAGAGTTTTAGGCGCCTAGGACTCTTCCAAAAAGAGTCCAGATAATACCAAGTGGCTTTCATATGATGACTAACTCTTCTGGCTCAACCACATTTCAGATCTAATCAAAATTGGTTAGCTAAAAAGCAAGGATTTGAATTAGATTGAACCCGGTTAGGAGCTAGTTTAGCTAACATATGCTAGCATGCTAATTAGCAACCTAATTAGGAGCCAATGATTCTAATAACACTTTTTGATCAATTTCTTATTGTGTATGACCCATTGAATTTCACATCTAACCAGTAGTAGGTCATGTTGCATCTTGACCTAATTAGATTAGACTCAATCTCAATCGATTAGGATTTATGCCAATCCAAATTCACCAATTAAAAGATCCATCTAATTGAAGATTGAATTAATTACATTAATTCAATCAAACCTACAAGTCAAGATTGACGTCTAGCAATATATCATGACTATCTAAAAGATGCAAAATTTGATAAAAATATCAAATATATCCTTTAGTGGCAAGTTATCATGCAATTCAATCCTTCGATCATCATGCATCCCGAATATGTTTATGAGTATGGATGAATATCAAACTCAAACACATATTCATATTGCTTCTCCATCAATCAATGATAATTCTAATGAACGATTAGAAGCACTATCTAATCTTTATTTTGCTTTAGCTAAAGTCTTACTAAGTTATCCATAAATGAGAATACATAGGATATTATCTCCTCTTACTAGGAGTGATCAATTCCTTGTTACCTTACTCACAATCTTCATGCATGCTCGATCATATCCAGAACATCCCATTCTTGACTTAATGTTATGATTGAGTATGAACCAAAAATATGAATTTATGTGCATAAGGTACCATGATGATATCAGGTTTAAGGATCACTTATATAACTTTCACTTAAAAAATCATCTTTTGACATACAAGTAAAGTTTTATAAGATGTTCTCTTTCAGTGAGTCAATTCAGTAAACTCATTCTTTGATGAACATTCATATTCTTATATTAGTATCTTCACACAAGTAGCTTGTGAGATCCACTACTCTCTTCATTGAACATACACAGGATGTATTAGTCTATCCAGAATATTGATTCCAACTTAATATTCTTATGATCCAAAATGTTTAAGATTAGAATTTTAGAATTTTAGATCGCGCAGAAATGACTCATTTATATCCTTTAAAACCATTATCCTAATCTTTGGGGTTCATCATAATCTTTAAACATAAAAAATGCAACTAAAATGATGAATCAAAATATCTCATTTTATTAATATAAAAAATAATATCATTATATGAGTTGAAAAATATATAAAAAATTTTCATCACAATACATATATGATTGGCTTATAGGGCACTTATTTTTTTGGGCAGAACAGTCATGCAAGCCTGATATAAATACAACCAAGAAAATCAAAAACCAAAATATCTCAGAGTGATACTGGTATAAATACTATACGCTTCATACCTCTTCTAAATAGTCAACAACATAGAAGGCAACCCAATTAACAGCTCTATTCACCTTATGATAAACATGTCATGTAGTTTTCTATGAACATGTTTTCTTTTTTCCACTCTTCCACACCCATCTTTACATTCTCCAACAAACACAAACCTAACCACTATTGAATTTCCTCTCTCCACGCTAACAAATTCTAAACATAAAGCACATCACTACCTGGCCTATTGTATAGAGATGATATTAACTCTCATACATCATCTTCTGGCATATCCCTACCCAATGCCGGTTGCTTCTAAGATGAGGTTGAGGGCAGGAGGCCTAACTCAGATCTTTTTATGGACTTTATGGACATCGAATCCCA
This sequence comes from Cocos nucifera, assembly GCA_006176705.1. Taxonomy (NCBI): domain Eukaryota; kingdom Viridiplantae; phylum Streptophyta; class Magnoliopsida; order Arecales; family Arecaceae; genus Cocos; species Cocos nucifera. The sequence continues at coordinate 164,324 of QRFJ01000526.1, read as the reverse complement.
CCTAAAATTGCACGAAGACATAGGTCTGCTTATTGAAGAATGTCTTATAGGGATCTCTCAATCTCTAAGTCAAACAAACTCGAAGGGAACAATGATGTCGTGCGAGCAATAGGGTAACAATTAAGTACATGAAGACCCAAAAGTACTTATGTGAAAGATCCTCGAAAGTGGTTTATATAGATGAGAATCAACATCCATCGACAAATTGACCATTGTTAGTAACTAATCGTATATCCCAAAGATCCCATCCAGACATTCAACCTGAATATCATGCCCCATGATTATAGAAACTATTAACGTAACCTAGCCGTTGCTAGCTAAGAATGGAGATTTCAAAATCTCCGCATGCTTCTGAGTTGGTCACATGGTAGATTTTGGCCGATCGGATAAAAGCCTTAGAGTTTTGATTGGTCAGCCTGCCACATCGGCTATCATGGATTCGAAGACATACCAAAAAAAAACTATGGTTATAAGAAATTGAATTTCCCATCTCTAGATCAGATGATAAGAAAAAGTGCCATCCGAGTGTACAGGTATATCTTAGATCTGTGTTATCCCTCTCTACTCGATCTTATCGGGTCCACGGAACTGTATCTTAGATCTGTCTTATCCCTCTCTCCTCGGCCTAGTCCGGGTCCACAGAACCATCAATTCCAAACTTTACATCTCAAAAAAAAAAAAAAAAAAAAAAAATCTATTTCTTCTAGGTCTCAGCTTTATGACGGGTAACGTTCCACCACCATCCCCGATGTTAGCGACCTAGCATCAGCAAATTTAGCAGGGTGAGAAACTGAACGAAACTAGAAAGCACGCTAAACTTGATCAATGATTTTAAGTAAACGAAAGCCTGAGAAAGCAAATCACTACCAAAGACCATAGAAGAAGCCGGTCCACCTGAGGAATGGTGGGCCAAGCATCTCCAAGATACACCCAATCACAACTGAACCAACGGACCACATCAAACGAGGATCCCAAACAAAGGTGGGGCCCTTTTTATTAAACCACACCACACCCAACGGGTATGGGCGTATGGCACATGAAACAACACAGCGGCCTGGAGTCACTCCTTACCGTCACTGCATCATCCTTTCCACCAAACTTTCCTAACAAAACATTAAAAAACGACATCAGATTCCTGCTTCCCAAACTTCCACCGGACGCCGAAACGCTGCGAAAGCGAGAGACAGCCTTTATTCCAAGAGATACGTGGGAGCAAGCACGTGTACCTACACCAGTTTACCAAGAGACCCTCCACGAACGAGGAGGGCAACGCCCAAGAGCTCGATAATTTCGTTAAAAGACAGGGGTAGTCTTGTAATTGCGGCTTCGGACGTGCCACCGCCAACCCCGGCGATCGCCTGGCCGGGAAAGCCAGTCTTCTTGAACACCACCATCGCGGATCCGTTTATCGCTCGCGCTGCGACCACCTCCGAGAACCGCAACCAGGAGGCGACCGGCGCGGCCGCCTTCATCAAACCGTCCGGTCGGACCGGACCGGACAGGAACCAGAACACGGCACCGACGCGGCCAGGCAGGAGGACCCGCTCCATCTCTAAAATCACCCGGGCCGGCACCCGGGCCCGGTCCAGCGCCGCGGAAAAGGCGAAGTCGAAGGACGCCTCAGCGAAGGGGAGGCCGCAGCAGGCGGCGGCGGGGGCCGCAACGGCTACGGTACGCAAACCCAGCCGCCGCGCGGCGGCAGCGGCGGCGCTAGAGCCCGGACCGACGCAGAGGGCGCGGCCAGCGGGGGAGAGCCAGTTCCTCGCGATCAGCTCGCGGAAGGCCGCGTCGAGATCAGTGGAGTTCGCGAGAGGGGGGGGGAATTCCGAGAGGAAGGCGTCGCAGCAGCCGGCGCCGCCTTCGGTCCTGGCGGCGAGGTCGAGAAGCAGGAGGGCGGCCGCCACCAATGCGGTGGAGGCGGCGAGCATTTTGAGGACCAGGGATCTGGTTGGCCCCATTGCAAGCTCCAATAAAAGAGCGTTTTTTGCGGCGACAGAAGGCGTTTTCCCCCTACTGGACGGGAAGAAATTTGAGGAGATGGAAAGCCAGAGAGAAGGGAGGAGGGAGGGTTTAGCGAGTGCAGAATCTGGAGGAGGCGTGATTTCCACCCACAAGGAGACGGCGGTGCGGTTGCTGGAGTGGCAACCAGACGCGGGCGGGGACGCGGACGGTACCCATCGGAGAGATCGCCACCGGGGACTAACGGGGAGGATCACATATTCCGGTTAGGGTTTTGGATAGCTGAGAGTTGGGACTCGGGACGGGGGCCGCCGTGAGGAGGAGCGTGACGGATGTTGCTCAGCTGAGTCGGCTGTATTATCGGTGAGGGAGAGAGTGACGGAGAACTGCTCCCCTTCTTGATGCCCCTCCGATTTCGAATAAACTACAACTTTGCCACGCTCTTATTGGTATATTTGCGTCGATGCTTGGGCGGGGGTGACGCTTCTTGGGAATCGTAGTCGAGGAAAAGCTCAAGTTGAAAGTTGCCAAAATAATTATGTACCAAAAACAGTTACTAAAATAATTATATAATAAAAAATTTCTATCTAAAAAAGTTACCAAAATAATTACATAATGAAAATTTTCTGTATCTCTCCCTTCCCGGATTCGAATCCGCAAGGAGAAGCTAACTTATCAAAAAATCGATAAAAATAAAAAAATAAAAAAATAAAAAAAATGAACTGATGCTGGAATTTTATGATATGGAATGATAGTTTATCTCCGCGTTTGACCCGATGTTTATGTCGGCCGGTCGTTGACCTACTTGTCTCGGTGGAGAAATTATTGCATTCATCAGGTGCAAGTGAATTAAGGCAAATCCCGAAGCAAATGTACGGCAGCGCGTAATCTTGGTAAAATACAAGGAGCAGCGTGGCGTGTTGTTTACCGTGGGATTTACTCGGTGCAAATTGCACCTGGTACAGGCAATACGGAGGCTTCTCGGTGCCTGGTGCCTTCCAAATCGAGCTGGTACTGCAGATTTTGCTGGCCGCCAGCAAGCAATATTTATAAACAAACTAATTTCCAGCTAAGGCTCAGTGCTCAACCATAACTCTCCACTCAGGTCAACGTTGAGTACATTCATTATTGATTTTAAAATCAAATACAAGTTTTGACAGCAATGTGTATGAAACTAAAGATGTTGTATTGACATGGAAATACAACTTACAAGCAAGTATATGTAAGCAACAATCACTATATAAGCAGTCATGGAAACTCACAAATTTACAGATTACGGAACATATACTTTGCACGGTGGGTGGTGAAACTTTTGAGCTGATGTATTCGCATATCATAAGAAAAGTAGACGTATGATTTACTAAAGACCATGCGGCATACCAATCTACCGTCTCTCACTCACCGTCTTCCATATGGCGATCAACGAATATCCTCCTGGAGCTTGCTTTCGTAAGTAGAGAAAAGAAGGCCTTACATGGTACTGGACCTCCTATCATTGCCCTAGTTCTAACAAATCCTGACCCCTTCCAATCTGAATGAAAAATCTTTTAACATCCTAAAAATTTTATTAAATTAAAGTCCTAAAAAGATCTTAACTAACAATAATTTACGTCATATTAGAAAATGTTGCTGATCAAATATGGCCCAACCGCTAAGCACCCAGGTTGCTAGGAAGGTTGGTAAGGATTCTATTCAGATCGACAAAGTCGGCCTAGGCTCACTGCTGGTCTTCAAGCTGGGGAAGTAAGCTAAAAGATAGTGGTTATGCTCAAACGAGGACTTTAACACCGATTATCCGACCTGAAATAAAGAAGATGAAATCCACTTGCCAGAAAGGCCCTTTGATACTTAAGTTAAATAAAGATCTCAGAGAAATAGCGGATGTTTTAGAGTCGCAATGTAGTAACATATAAATAGTGAGTCAAGAGAACATATCTAGAGGTCCCCAAATATAGTTTATATAGGAGAGAGTTGGTGCCCGTTGCCAAATAAGGTAGGTATGTACCCTAATTACTCTATAGTAGCATGCTTGTTATGCCCTTACATTATGCCAGTCTGAATTAACCACGTGCAATCATGGCTTGAGTTGTCATGGATACTAGTTGAGGAGAATTCAAATATCTTTTTGTGCCTTTAATGCCGGCCATATGGCAAACTCTTATTAGTTGGCTTGCCATATCGGCTAGGGTTGGCTCTGAGATAAATTAATTACCTTTTAGTTCCGAGGTAGAGCTAACATTCTCATTTCGAATAAAAGAAATAGTTATCACAATTGCTGAGCCGATCTGTCGAGGTGAGCCACTGGACCAGTCAGCTGAAGTTGACTTTTTCTTATGCTTCTTGGAGCTTCATGGAAGGTTTTGGAGGCTGAATTTATTACTTTGAGGCATCCATTGACTTTCTTAAAGTTTTATCATTATATTAAGATTTTCGGAGCCATGATTGGACTTATCAAGGATTTGAAATGGCAATTCATGTAATCACCACACTTGGATACTCGGGCAACATATGGAGGAAATCATGCAAAGCATTTGAACAATCAGATTAACCCGAGCTATTCGAGGCTCTATAAAAGACAAGTTGACTACCTTCTTCTTCTTACTTTGTGTATTTATTCTATTATGGGCATTTAGAGCAAGCGAGCATGCGCCCTTGGAGCCCCCTCCTCTTCATCGGAAGCTTCATCCTTCACCGAAGCTTCTTTTCTTCTCACTCGAGCCTCCTCTTGCTAGAAACTCTCCTCCTTTTAGATTGCTAGTATTTTTTTCTTCCCTCCATCTTCTTTTTCTTCTTCTTTCAATTTTCTCTCCATCCCAGTAATTTTAGAGACTTGCTGTTCTTTTTCATCCTTTTTCTTCATTTCTTTTTTCCTCTTTTTGCTTGATGTTTTTGGTTGACCTCAAATACAAGCACAATAAGAGAAATAAGGTATAAGCAGAAATAAAATTGCTTTTAGTAACACTCAAGATATTTGATCATGAAATTGGTCAATGAGCAACTTTCTTTATCTAAGCTATTGAAAAATATGTTCCAAAATCAATCATTAGCCTATTGATGGTTGTACTGTATTGTAATTATAATTAATTTATTAATTAATAAAATATATTTTTGATATTTTTTATCATAAGTTTTCATCTTCTAATGAACTTCATTATTGTGATGAAGTCTTTAGGACTATTTAGATTTGATAAAAAGAGAATTTATTAATTAGTTCTTAAAATTATTCATAACCAAATGATAGGCTATTAATTAAAACGACAGTGTCTATCGAGCATAGGTTGCTGTATACCATATAGATTGATTATCCTCTTAATCAAAAAGTATGAAGATACTGGTATGGCATATAGGTGAGATATAAGGATACATCATCATTGAACATGACCAACTCTAGAACATTCTGCTATCGAGAATGTCTCTGATGGGGTATAGATATTTCTTAGACCTGAGATCACTTCAATGGCTTGCAAGCAATTCACTGTACTTTGGTACCGAACTAACTGAATTTCTAATTCAGTAACAAAAGACTTCTAGACACAATTAAGTACTTATGAAGTCAGTGTGTGATCAAGATAGGATCGATTACTCCAAGAGTTGGAGAAGAATGTATTACTATATTTCAACATAATAAAATCTTGGCTAGGATAATCCATGAGATGAATTTAATATTTTGAAATATAATGTGGACAGCCTAATCAGAGTTGACAGTTAAACTCTGAGGTGTCCTACGAGCATTTTAGTCAAGAGGATGAATTATATAGAAACTATATCCACATGGATTCTAAGAATATTATTCTACACATTTGACCTATCCGACCATCGGATATCATTGCTAGATGGTCACTTTAATTGGTACAGAAATTTATTCCTATACTACCGACTAAGGTTCGGACCTATGCGATCATACATATTAGAGTTTACGATTCGATCGAATGATTGATCAACGATTAAGAATCATTCTAGGATTAAACGATCAATACGATTGATGTTTAACCTAGTGCAAGTATTGCAGGAGGATCAATTAGTAATTGGATTGCTAATTGATTTAATTTGATTAAATCAAAGAATTAAGATTAAGTCTAATTAAATATAATTTAATTTGGGCTTGATTGGATCAAGTCAAATTGATTTATTGGATAAGCCAAGTGCAAGGAAGAATGATAGAAATGCGATGTTATCGTTAAGACACCGTGTTTATCAATTTAATCTGACTTCTTAAAATAATTAAAAATTTATAGATAGTAGTGAGTCGGGTCGAATCCATAGGAAAGATAGTGTCTTTAGATTTAAAATCTTTGATTTTACAAAAGAAAAAGAAAAGAGAAGAGTTTTGGGATCAAAAGTGAAGTCGAAAAATAAAAAGCAAAAATTAAAAGATGCAGAAATTTAAACTTGATACTAAGATCTACTAGTTAGATCTTAGCATCTACTTGCAAAGCAATAATTTAAAGTATAGAAATTAAATTACAATAAAAATAAAAAGTATGAAATTAAAGAGCATAAAAATAAATATTGTATTAAAAATTTATAATTTAAATACATAAAATAAAAAAAATAAAATAGATTGATCTTTGATCTTGGATCGGCATTGGTGGAAAGATAGTGTAGAAGTTCCGCTCTTCTTCTTGGCACCAATTACTTTGAAGCAGCCATTAATCCATAGCCTAGCTTCATCCTGTACCAAAGTTTCATCTTGATATGAGATATTAATTTCTGGAGGCTTAGGGTCCTTTTTATAGAGCTAGGAGGGTTGGATATTTATTTCTGAAGGCAATGTGGGACTAATAGCCTTTGTAATCATCAAAATATAAAGAAATTTGAATAAAATTTGAATCAAAATAGCTCTGATACGACTCTGATAATTTTGGTGAAATCTAGCCATTCAATAAAAATCCAACAGTCTAAAAATCATCAAAATCGGATGAGTATCGGGCCAGATCAGGTCGAATTAAATTTTGACCGTTCGATCGCACGTTGATGGAGAAAATTTGATCATAAATCATGCATCGAAAGTTCTGATCATCGTTAGGAGTGTTCTGAACCATCGGATCATCCCCTGGATCGAGCGCTACTGTTCGATGGTGATCCGAGTGAAATCAGAAATCAAATCAAAGTTGGAATAAACTCTGACCATCCGATCTTGACCGTAAGCAACCACAGCCATCCGATCGTACAATTACTATTCCTATGGACCACGTGGACCGGCCACACCACACACCACAGTCAATCAATGCTCTTGTTGCTGAGTGAAAAGATCAAAATATCCTATGAGTCGTGATAAATTTCTGTAGACCCTTTAAAGGTTCAGGTCCGCCACATGTCGCTCTATGATTCGTCGATTGCTGCTGAGCTGGCGGTCTATGCCTGGATCGTAGACCGATTGATGGCTTCAATGGCTGAGTCAACTTTGATGGCTTGGCATGGCTTTGTGGCTTGGCTTGCGGAGCCGACTGAGTCATTTTCTTTTTTTATTTAATTTTTATTTATTTTATTTCTTTAAAAATTTATATCTTTTTTGTTTTAGCTTTATTTTACTCAAAATTTATTTTGTTATGATAAAAAAAATAAGCTCTTTCCATTAATAATAAAATTTTATTTTTTAATTTTTATTATTTTTTAATTAATTTTTTAATTAATAAAAATATGAATTTTTCAAAAATTATATATAAATTGATTAATAATTTTTAAAAATTAATATAAATTAATTAATAAATTAATATTTTTATTGATAAATTTATGATGCTTATCACACCCCCAACTTAAGCTTTGCTCGTCCTCGAGTAAAGAAAGAATTTAGTTTTAAATATCTTTTAACTTTAGAGTTTCGAATTTTACCTAAGCAGTTTTTAAGTAAAGAACTTAAGTAAAAAATATTAAATTTTTCAAAATTTTTTTTAAATTATTCTACCTTTATCTCTGATTTGTCTAAACTTTCATATAGACAAGTGTATTGCTACTTCCGTCCTTCATTTATTGATTTTTTTATTTTTACATTGTCCACTTTTTGATGTGAATATCATTGCTTACTTAGGCAATGGGACCCGGTTACTCAGTGAAAAACTAATATTTTTTTTTTAACGTTGTATCATTATTGAGTGTCTTAACTCCTTAAGCTTTTTATTTGATCCATGTAGCGAGTCTTGAGCCAATGACTCCCAAACCAGTTGGCTTTAGGACACTAGGTATAGAATACCCCTCAGATTTATTAGCTCGAATCAAATAGGCTACGAGTTAAGACTAGCTTTACAACGAGCTTCTTTGCCCTTCCCATCTTTTGATGCGAAACTCAATGCTTGCTTAGGTAAAGAGGCCCGGTTACTCAATAAAAAGTACTTGAAAACTATTTTATTAAAATAAATTTTTTATATAAAAAAAATATAGTTATCCTACACAAGCCTATAAAAAGTAGATTTTTTTTTGATGCTAGTAGAAGTAATTAGAAATGCTCCAAGAAAAATCTTTTTATGTTCTAGACTTAATTCTTTATTGAATTTTCTTAATACTTGATTCCTCAATATCTTACAGATTTTCTGATCTGTGTATCAATTTTTTTTTAAAAAAATGCTTAGTTTAATTCGATTCTTTAGCATAATTAGATATCTAAATACTAAATACTAACTTTTTCGAGGACTCAAAATTTTAAAATTTTTATTTTTTCTTCCCTCCCAACTTAATCGACATTGTCCTCAATGGAGAAGAAAAAATAAAGGGTGTAATAAAGAATATGAAAGAATACACCTGACTATATTTTTGGTCCAGCACATGCCTTTGAAAATTTGGGCTCTCCCTCCAACTTATTCAAATTATCCTAAAAAGAAAATAAACTAAAAAGATAAATTAGATAAAAACTAAATATTGGGTTGCCTCCCAACAAGTGCTAAGTTTACCATCTTCAGCCAGACACAATGCAGCTCACTATCCTATGTCGAATATTGAATTGACAAATTCTAATGATTTTGGATTGCCAATCTCAGAAAGATAATTTATAATCCCATTATTGATATATTCACTATTAATTTTAGGGATATAATTTATGATTCCATTCTCAAACCCATATTTATTAAGAATTTCTCCTATTTGTTTTTCTAAAATGCTCATAAATGAATTTTTTGTATTAGGAGTTAAGTTTGATTCAATGGGTGCTGGAATGGTGACTAAAGATGGTTTTAATTTTGGAGGTAAATTATTATGGTCTTGCTTAAACAACTCCATTGATATTTCATTACATGCCTCTTGATTTTTGTAAGAAGAACCAGCTTCTTGGGTTGAAGAGAATAGGACATTAGGTTTATAAGTCTCGGGTAAATCATCTATTCTCTTTTTTCTTTTTTCTATCTTATTTAAACTAGAACTAGCATCAGTACTAATTCTTGGCTCGGGTTCTTCTATGTGTTTAGTCTCAGTACTAACCAGTTCCTCTAAATTTTTATTTTGGCTAGCATCAGTACTAGCCTCTCTCACTTGGTCTTGGTATGGATCCATAAAAATTCTATAGCTTTTAAGTTCAGAAATTACTTTGGTATTCTTAAATTGGAGATTCTTAAGTGAGACATTAAATTGATAATTTGCTCCAGGTGGTTGGTGGACATTAAATGGGTTGTTTGAAATTGGTAGGTTCGGTAGTTGATCTAGTTCTCTCCTCATATTAGACTTAACTAATTATCCTATTTGAGCTTCTAGCTTGGCGATTGATTGTTGTTAAGTTAGAATTAATTGTTGAAGTTGATTGAATTTATCATTAGCTAGATTGGTCTGTTGAGGAGGTGGGTATGAGGACTGATTATAATATGATGGCTGGATAAACTGACTAGGCTGACCATTATTATAGGCATAATTTTGGTATTAGGATCTATTTTGATAATTTTGCACAAGTGAAATTTGGGTCTAAGCCTGAGTCTGTTGGGATGTCCAAGAAAAATTAAAGTTACTTCAATCTAGATTATATGAATTTGAAAATGGGTCATTAATCAATTTAGAGTATCCTTGAGCAGCTTGAACTTATTCTTAGATAAAATGTGAAAATTGTGCAGTCATAGGACATTCACTCATATGATGGGTTGGGCTAGCACAGATTGAATAAGTCTTCTGATAATTAGAAGATGATGTGAATTGTACAAGAGATTGTTGACCTAAGATTAGGAGTTGATCTAATTTTTGAGCAAGAAGGTCAATTTTATCTAATTTTTGGACTATTAGGTCATCCTATCACGCGGGTGACCCGGGTCGTTTCCCGACAACGATGCCAAAAATTTGATAGGAATGCGATATTGTCGTTAAGACACCGTGTTTATCAGTTTAATCTGACTTCTTAAAATAATTAAAAATTTATAGATAGTAGTGAGTTGGGTCGAATCTATAGGAAAGATAGTGTTTTTAGATTTGAAATATTTGATTTTATAAAAGAAAAAGAAAAGAGAAGAGTTTTGGGACTAAAAGTGAAGTCGAAAAATAAAAAGTGAAAATTAAAAGGTGTAGGAATTTAAATTTGATACTAAGATCTACTAGTTAGATCTTAGCATCTACTTGCAAAGCAATAATTTAAAGTACAAAAATTAAATTACAATAAAAATAAAAAATATGAAATTAAAAAGCATAAAAATAAATATTATATTAAAAGTTTATAATTTAAATACATAAAATAAAAAAAAAAAAATAGACTGATCTCTGATCTTGGATCGGCATTGGTGGAAAGATGGTGTAGAAGCCCCGCTCTTCTTCTCGGCACCAATTGCTTTGAAGCAGCCAATAATCCATTGCCTAGCTTCATCCTATACCAAAGCTTCACCTTGATCTAAGATATTGATTTCTGTAGGCTTAGGGTCCTTTTTATAGAGCTAGGAGGGTTGGATATTTATTTCTGAAGACAATGTGGGACTAATAGCCTTTGTAATCGTCAAAATATAAAGAAATTTGAATAAAATTTGAATCAAAATAGCTCTGATATGACTTTGGTAATTTTGGTGAAATCTAGCCATTCAATAAAAATCCAACGGTCCAAAAATCATCAAAATCGGATGTGTATCAGTCCAGATCAGGTCGGATTAAATTCTAACCATTCGATCGCACGTTGATGGAGAAAATCTGACCGTAAATCATGCATTGGAAGTCTTGATCATCATCGAGAGTGTTCTGGATCATCGGATCATCCCCTAGATCGAGCGCTATCGTCCGATGGCGATCCGGGTGAAATCAGAAATCAAATCACAGTTGGAATAAACTCTGACCGTCTGATCTTGACCACAAGCAACCACAGCCATCCGATCGTGCAATTACTATTCTCATGGACCGCGTAGATCGGCCGCATCACAGACCGTAGCCAATCAGCGCTCTTATCATTGAGTGAAAAGACCAGAATATCCTGTGAGCCGCGATAAATTTTTGTAGACCCTTTAAGGGTCCAGGTCCGCCACATGTCGCTCTATGATTCATCGGTTGCTGCTGAGCTGGCGGTCTACACTTGGATCATGGATCGACTAAGGGCTTCAATGGCTGAGTCAGCTTTGATGGCTTGGCTTGGCTTGCGGAGCCGACTGAGTTGTTTTCTTTTTTATTTAATTTTTATTTATTTTATTTCTTTAAAAAATTATATTTTTTCTATTTTAGCTCTATTTTACTTAAAATTTATTTCATTATGATAAAAAAAATGAGCTCTTTCCATTGATAATAAAATTTTATTTTTTAATTTTTATTATTTTTTAATTAATAAAAATATAAATTTTTTAAAAATTATATATAAATTGATTAATAATTTTTAAAAATTAATATAAATTAATTAATAAATTAATACTTTTATTGGTGAATTTATGATGCTTATCAAAGAATTAGTCCAAATTCAACTAGGACTTGGATCAACCTAATTTTTTAATTTGATTAAAAAATTAAATTAAAATTTAATTTAATTTAATTTAATTTAATTAGATTCTTAATTGAATTAAGATCTACTCTAATTGGATTCAATTAATTTTGATTTAATTTGGTTCAAAAATCATATTTGACCAAATCAAATTAAAAGTCCTAGTGAGACTAGGACTTCTTTCCTTGCACCACTTGATATCTCACGCCTATTTTTTAGGATTTTTTTATGAAAAATCCTTTCTCTTAGGTCTTCACATGTGCCCACTTGTTTTCTTTCTGTCTTACATAGAATTAAGTTATGGACCAAGTCAATAGAAGGCAAGTTGTTGTAGTTTTGAATTCTATGTGATAGAATCCTAACAAACCAAAACTCCTTCCATAAGGTGCCGCCCACTTTCTATTTTCTCTTAGAATTTTTGGTGAAAAAAGAAGACTTTTTGTATGACAAAAAAGGGTGGTCCACCCTAAAGAAAAAGGAGGAGGCGCCCAAGATTTGGGCACCCCTTGTCTTGCTCAATTTGGACATTCCTTGTCTAGGTATTTGACCCAGACAAGGATTCTTCCATATCTCATTATTTAAAGAAAATTTTAGATTAATTTTTTTATAATTTTTAAAATATTGAGAGGGCTCTTGGGTGTGAGAAAATTAGAGAGAGAAATCCTTGCGGCATGGGGATTTCATAGACACCAATCTAGATGTCTAGGTGATAGAAAAGAGAAGAAGAAGATGGTCTTCTTCTAGGATTTTTTGCTCTTCCTTTCTCCTCTTCTTTCATAGAGATTTTTGAGTATTATTTCAGATCAAAAGTCTATTCCCTTTCTTTTAATTTTTTAGAGTATCCAAGTCTTGAAGAAAGAAGTACCGGATCGACCATTGAAGAAGGATCAGCACCGTACTAGCATACTATGCTATTTTTCTGCATCGGACTTCTGATCGAGATTTGTAGGCTCGTGTGGATATCTCTTAGAGATCGGATGCATGTGCGACTCAGAGCTTCATCTTTCAGCTTAGATCAGTAAGTTAGAACATTTAACTTGCACATATAATATAGATTTGATCCTATGTTACATATTTGCAATATATCTAGTGTAGATGCATGTTGATATGATCAATATATTTTTCTTCTTTATTTTTTTAATTTTTAATTTAATCTCATGCTATAATCATATAATAGGATCTTAGATATAGGGGTTCTCTAGTTTTTATGAATTATTTTTGATTAATTACTATCTTTCACTACCTAGATCTTGAAAAAGTTTCAAGATCTAGTCTTGAAATCCTAGATCTGATTTTTTTAATTAGTATTTATTGGTGCGAAATTTGGTTGATGCTGGAATGAGCTAGAGTTGAAGAAGATGAGGCCATCGCCAGTGGCTTGATTGGAGCTGGGGGTGGTGGCTCTGGCAAGATCCTCCAACGATCAAGTCAACTCTTTCGACCAATAGAAATGGAGTGCTCAAAATATTAAGAAGCAAAATAATGGAAAGAAAAATGAGAGCTTAGAGAAAATATATCTGGAGGGTCTCTTTTATAGATAGATCTTGTAATAAACTGATGGTGACAGCCATAACTTTTTGATAGTGGGCTGTTCAGGCCACGTGGAGTTTGTTACGAAAGGATGAGTTATCGTTTATTGCGGCTTGCAGGCGATGGAGATTTCTTTGCTGAAGTTCGGATGTAAGTTAAAGACTTCAGTGTATGTAGTGGACTCATGACTGATCGAGGTTCATTGGGGCAAAGTCTAGCAGCTTCAAGGAGTTCGAAAGCCTCCTGGGCTGCATGCAAGCAGATGCCTCCTAAATTAAGATATGAGATTCTGTGCTCCATCCTTTGCGGAGCAGTTGTTATGAATCAATGATTTGATGGGATTCCTTTGGATGGCTCCAGCTGACTGGTGTAGTAAGGATTAAGTAAGTTTGCGACTAGAAGGAGCACTATCGGAAGGAGTGCGACTGGAGGAGATCATCCAGAAGAAGCACGACTGGAGGAGTTCATCTAAAAAGATTTCTACTAGAAGAAGCACTGCTAGAGGAATTCATTCGAAAGGAGTTCGATCGGAAGGGGGCATCATCCACGATACAAAACTTCAACCATCTTCAAAATGTTCGAGATCGTCTGGCCGAGCTTCTTTGGGGTCATTCACATATAGGCTGGTTTGCCTTAAGCTGGGAGTTGAACTTGCATAGAGAATGAGATTCTTCTAGGCGATAGTAAGGAATTCGACTGGAAGGAACCTTCTTAGGTGACTGGAAGGAGTTCTATTGGTGCAAGACCGACTTGGAGGGAGTCGACTAGGAGAATGTCGAATGAAATGAGGTCGGTCGAAAGGAGCTTGCCTGCTGATCAAAAGGAATTCATTTATGATGAATTCAGTTAGAGAAAATCATCCGAAGGGAATGCGATTGAAGAAGATCGTCTGATTGGGATGCGACTGGAGGAAAGGTCCAGTAGGTGTACATTGAAAGAATTCAGTAGGCCAGAGGCTGGAGGGAATTCGATTTTTGGATGGTTGTTCGACAATTGAGAGGAGTTTGGCTAATAAGGAAACTCGATCGATAGTTGCTAGGGGTGGACAACCTGGATACTTTTGCCACTCATCCATTTCTTTGAAGCTTAGCCATTCTCAGGGTTGTTTGAGGGCCAATAAAAGAGGGACAGGGCCTTTCGCCAGCACATCCAGAATCCTCGATACAAAAATTTAAGGATCCTCTACTCTTCACAGGTCGTTGAAGTTCATCCAGGAAGAGACTCTGTCATCCAGCCAAGGTGTGTCGAGTTCGAACACTTGATTGCCTAGAGGGCCACCATCACCATTCGAGCTCGTCCAGGTGAAATCCGCAAGACCTTCATAGATTCTAGGGTTATCTAGGAAAGTTGATGATCGAAACACGGAAGGTCGGCCAACAAGTTTAAGTTGAAGGTCCGCAATCTTGGTGCTAGGTAGGAATTCCATACTGATCGAAGTCAGCCATGGGTATCACCGCCGGATGAGGTCACCTTAAGACTTGGTGTCATGTGGGACTTTGATAGGTAAGGGTTTGTCCTCAACACAAGTCCCCCTACTCCCAAGTTTGGAATTTGAAGGAAGTAAAGAGATGTGAATGCCGAAGTGCCAAAGTCCTTTTTCTTTTTTCACATCCATCGAAAAGGAGGTTTTGGCGTTTATCGCGCTGGCACTGAAACTTCCTTACCATAAGGTGACCTAAAAATATAAATTTTAAAACTCCCACTGAAGCACTGCCCCAAGTGCGGTGCAATTAAGATTTCGTCTGCTACCAACCCTCTACCATGATGAGTGAAACATGTGTCAGGCTAAGATCTATCAAAGGAGACCTGCAATCATAACTGCCCTAGGCTCCTGTGGTTATTTAAGCTCATCTTTTTTTTCTTGGATTCCAGTTCGTCCTGGTTCCTTCTCTTTTTCCTTCGGTTATCGTCTTCCTTCTGCTCTAATATACTAGCACCTTCCATCATCTCCTTCAATCCTCAGGGGCTTTCTCACTCGATTTTCTTCAAGCTCACCATCTGTCCATTCTTTTCCATCGATTTAGGTCAGTTCCTGAATCCTTCTTTTTGATTATTCATGTTTTTTAGCATCTCTACCCATTCAATTTCTTTGAGAGAGTCTTAAATTTATTTTCTTTGATTTTTCAAAGATTTTCTCTACTTTGGCTTGATACTCATATCCTTTGAAGAATCTTGGTCAACTGGTTCTAGAAGCTTGGCCCATTTGGCTTTAATGGATCCTCCCCATAAGAACTTCAAATCTGTAGAAGTACCTCGGCTATCCTTCATCTCTAATACCATCTAATGCAAACTTCAGCTTGAAGACCTTTCATTGATTAGGATCCAGTTCAGAATTCTTTTCGATAGCGAACTTGAACTCCTTGGTCCTAGCGATCGAGCTTACTCTCCTCCTCTTGGCCGGACCTGTTTGTATGTCAAAACCCTCCAGACATGACTTTAGTTACCCATACCTTATTTCATAGTCAACTTATTCAAATTCTTAAACATTTTCTTTGCCGTTATGGAACCAAACAATTTTAGGTTCATTGTAGGATTTCTCTTCTTGTGCATAATGGCTGATGTCTGACCTTCTGTCTTCTTATTCTGTAACTTCTTTACCTTCAAATATCATCCGATCGTCAAAGATTGGTGGTATGCGTCTCCCCAGGTCGGCAAGAAGGAGTTACTCAAGGATGCCCCTTCTTCCATTCATAATTGGAAGGAGAAATTTTTTTCATCTCATGTCATTTCTTAGAGCTAGGACTTCCTTCCTGGAGCGACATAAGGGATTTGATTCATCGAGCCCTCGGACTTGAGAAAGATGATTGAAACTCGATTGATAAGCTGAAAAACTATCGAGTCCCTCAATCTCTAGGCTGCTAGATGATTAGACCTTGTTCGACTTTGGTCTTAGTCCTCTCAATCTAGTAGGTAGTCCTTTGTAGTCCGCTAATTATGCATTATCTCCATTTTTTCTCTAACTTTGATTTTTTTCTTTGCAGAAATGACTCTTGAGGAGAGAAACCGCTTGGCCAAAAGGATCAAGTCCCTCAAGAGGAAGGACAGCTCCATCAGAAAAACATCAAAGAAGGCTCGCACTGATGAGCCGATCCTGACCGTGCCGATCCAGGTAGCGCCCGTCCTAGAGGCCAATGTGACATCACCAACTCCGATCTTATCCTAAGAGGACTCGGCCCCTACACCTCCTCAGCAGTGCAAGGTCATTGAGAAGAAGAAGAAAAATGACACGATCAGAAAAAGAACAAGGAGGACGACCGAAAACTCGAGTGGTGAGGACTCTGGTTAGGAGCGAGCTTTCTTGGATGATCGGGAGGTCATTCAATCTCTGATGAAGGGTAGCATCCTTCCGCACACTGTTGATAAAATGGTTGGGATGGAGGATGCTGAAAGATTTGACAAGTCCTTCACTGCCTTCCTTGAGGTAATTAATACCTTCAAATTTGATCAAATGTGGGATGTACTCTTAGAATTCCGACTTAATTTTCTTTTATCTTGCAGCTGGGGTATTACTTATTTGCCCATTCGAATGCAGCCGATCTCCACCAAGTTGAGTTCTCCAAGGCCCTTCGGGAGGCTCGGGCGGAGATAGAAATGGTTCAAGTCGAGGTCGACCATTTGAAGGCGGTCTCAAAGGAACGAACTGCGGAGGTCAATCGCCTTCGAGAGGTGTTGAGGAGAGAAGAGGAGGTTTCTACGGAGCTGAGGGTAGCCTTGACTCTTTCGGAGGAAAAAAGAAAGAAGGCTGAAGAGGAGATCGGTGCCAAGAGGGAGCGGACTGTCGAGGCCTTCAAGTCCTCCAAAGCAATGGAAGACATCAAGATTGCCTTCGCCTAGGAAGCTTTTCTGGAGGGATTTGAGATTTGCATGAGGAGGGTTGCAAAAAATTTTTCAGAGGTAGATCTCGACCTTCTGACAGATGAGCCCAGCGAAGAAGTTGGTCCTTCTAATGCTAGGGCCATCTCTCCTATTACCGAACCTGCCCATGAAGCTTCAGGACCTGCAGTTGATCTTGAGGCCGCAAGGAATGCACCGACCTCACCTACTGCTGAACCGACCAAGGTCAAAAATCTTTGAATACTTGTACTTTTCTTTCTTTTTTTTTTAGTGTACTCAAATATTTAAAGAAATGAAAATAAACTTCTTTCATGTTTACATTTGTGCTATGGTGAATATTATTCAGAGTTTCTTTAGTAACCAGAGTCGAGGCCCATCATCCCTGACTAACATCGAGCCCTTGCTCCATGGGATCCTCCTAAAATCCATAGTCAAGAATTTGAAGAGGAAAGTTCATCATCTGAAAAAAAGACTGAAGAAGATGGAGGATGAGCTCCAGAAATTCAGGAAGAATGCTTTTGAGGCGACAATTGAAGTCACTCACCTCCATAAGCTGCATATAAAGGATTCCGCGAGCTTCAGCATCAGGAAGGGAAACTTTGAGAGAGAGTTGGCCGAACTCAAGAAAAATACCAATGATAAATCTTAGGCGTTAACTGCGAAGATTAGCTCCTTCAAAGTTGAGCTTAAGGCGGAAATGAGAAGATTCAACTATTGGAGGAAAGTTCATCATGGTCTTCTGATAAAGTTTGATACAAATGGGATTGGTCCCAAAGATTTTTTATGCTCCAAAAGCAGTTGTCTGATGCCGAGTCTGCCTATGAGGCTTACCGGGTGGGCTGGTGCGATAGGATATCCAAACTTGAGCAGCAACTTTGAGCTGCTAACAGCGAAGTAGCTCGGCTTCAGTAGTGGCTCATCGATAGCTATCGATTCAACACTAGTAGGAAGTCGGAGGAGATTGCTTCTTTGAAGAGGATCGCAGGCAAACTCTCAAAATCAATCAGAACTGAGAAAGTCAAAGTTCAGCAATTGAAGCTTCAGTTGGTTTGCGAACAACAAGCCATCAAAGATGCTGAAGCTGAAACTAAAGTTCTGAGGAAAGGACTGCGGACATTAGAAAAAAATTATCAATGGGCTGACAGGATGTTCCACGACAATCTGATGAGAAGGAAAGAGCTCGAGGAAGAGATTGTTAGCCTAAAAGAATCTTTAGTGATGGCTAGCAGTCCGAAGTCTGAGGAATTAGATCCCTCTTAGAACTTCAACTTTTTTCTTCTTATATTTATAACCGATCTTGCAGACCTTCATTTTATACTTAACCTTGATTTAATGAAATGATACCTCTCTTCATTTTCACTCTGCGTTAGTTGAATGTCTGCTGACATCTTGGACTTCTTTTTCTCTCTCTTTCACTCTTTTTTTTTGGATGCTCTTATGGACCTTGGCTTTGCAATAGACCTCGACATCAATAAAGAAATGCTTTTTTCAGTCATCTTTTTTATTCTGCTTGGATTAATTTGATATCCATTGGTTTCTCTATTTTCTCCACATTGCTTTCTATTGAAATGGTTATTAAAGATTGATTTTCCTTCCATCTTTTCATAACCTGAGATCTTTATCTGCACCTGGTCAAGGTTATCTTTCCATTTCCAGCTTAATTAGTTTTTCTTGATCCCTTTGTCAAGATGAGGTCCTCTCCTACTCTTGATGAGGTCGGCCTTTACTTTGACCTCCGGTCAGGACGAGGTCCTCCTCTTGTTCCTGACGGGGTAGGTTTCTATTTTTGTCAAGGTAGAGTCTTCCTTTCATCTTGGTTAACTGGAGGTCTTTATTTATGTTAGAATGAGGTTCTTCTCCTATCCCCATCGGTGCGGTAGGGGCTCGACAGGACTGTTGATAGGAGCCTCTTCCTTCTTTCGATTTTAAATAATCGAAGGTATTTATCTTGCTCAAGTTAGGATAAGGTTCTTCTCCTATTCCTAACAGGACTGTGGGAGCGTATAAGGGCCGTTGGAAGGGCCTCTCCCCTCATCTCGTCTTAGATTAATGAGGTCTTTGCTTTGTTTAAGTTAGGATGAGGTTCTCCTCCTATTCCTAATAGGACTATAGGGGCACATAAGGATCATTGAAAGAGCCTCTCCCCTCATCTCATCTTAGATTAACGAGTTCTTCACTTTGCTCAAGTTAGGATGAGATTCTTCTCCTATTCTTAACAGAACCATAGGAGCACATAAGGATTGTTGAAAAGACCTCTCCTCTTATCTCATCTTAGATTAACGAGATCTTCGCTTTGCTCAAGTTAGGATGAGGTTCTTCTCTTATTCCTAATAGGACGTAGGGATGCGTAAGGACCATTGGAAGGGCCTCTCCTCTCATCTCGTCTTAGATTAACGAGGTCTTCACTTTACTCAAGTTAGGATGAGGTTCTCCTTCTGTTTCTAATAGGACTGTAGGGATACATAAGAACTATTGAAAGGACCTCTCTCCTCATCTCATCGTAGATTAACGAGGTTTTCGCTTTGCTCAAATTAGGATGAGGTTCTCCTCCTATTTCTAAAAGGACTGTAGGAGCACATAAGGACCGTTGGAAGATGATAAGTACCATAAATTTATCAATAAAAATATTAATTTTTTAATTAATTTATATTAATTTTTAAAATTAATAATCAATTTATATATCATTTTTGAGAAATTCATATTTTTATTAATTAAAAAATTAATTAAAAAATAATAAAAATTAAAAAATAAAATTTTATAATCAATGAAAAGAGCTCATTTTTTTGATCATAATGAAATAAGTTTGAAGTAAAACGGAGCTAAAACAAAGAAGATATGAATTTCTAAAGAAATAAAATAAATAAAATTTAAATAAAAAAAATGGCTCAGCCGGCTCCGCAAGCCAAGCCACCAAGCCAAGCCGCCATCAAAGCCCACTTAACCGTTGAAGCCATCAGTCAGTCCATGACCCAGGCGTGGACCGCTAGCTCAGTAGAAACCGACAAATCACAGAGCGACACATGGCGGACTTGGATCCTTAAAGGGTCTACAGAAATTTATCGTGGCTCATAGGACAATTTGATCTTTTCACTCGGCAATAGAGGTGCTGATTGGCTATGGTGTGCGGTGCAGCCATTCCATGTGATCCATGGGAACAGTAATTGCACGATCGGATGGCTGCGGTTGATTGCGGTCAAGATCGGACGGCGGTGGTTATTTTCAGGTTTGATTCAAATTCTATCAGCGATCTAATACGATCCGATGGCCAGAAAACCAAGTGATGAAGATCCAACAATCTAGAATGCTTCTGGCGGTGATCAGAACTCTCGACGTGTGATTTGTGGCCAGATTTTCTCCATCAACATGCGATCGGATGGCTAGAATTTAATCCGACCTGATCTGGGCCGATACTCATCCAATTTTGATGATTTTTGGATCATTGGATTTCTATTGAATGGCTAGATTTCACCAAACTTACTAGATTCGTATCAAAGCTATTTTAATCCAAATTTTACTCAGATTTCTTTATATTTTGATGATCATAAAGGCTATTAGTCCCACATTGCCTCTACAAAAGATATCCAACTCTCCTAGCTCTATAAAAAGGACCCCAGGCCTCCAAAAATCAACATCTCCGATCAAGGTGAAGCTTTGGTATAGGGTGAAGCTAGGCTATGGGTTAATAGCTGCTTTAAAGCAATTGGTGCCGAGAAGAAGAGCGAGGCTTCTACACCATCTTTCCATCAATACTGATCTAAGATCAGAGATCGACCTATTTTATTTATTTTTTTTATATATATTTAAATTATAAACTTTTTAATTAATGTAATATTTATTTTTATGCTCTTTAATTTTATGCTCTTAATTTTTGTTGCAATTTAATTTCTATATTTTAATTATTATTTTTTATTGTAAGTAGATGCTAAGATCTAACTAGTAGATCTTAGTACCAAGTTTAAATTTCTGTACCTTTTAATTTTTAATTTTTATTTTTTGACTTCACTTTTGATTTCAAAACTCTTTTTTTTTTTAAAAATCAAAAATTTTAAATCTAAAAATACTATCTTTCCTATGGATTTGATCTGACTCACTGCTATCTATGGATTTTTAATTATTTTAAGAAGTTGGATTAAACTGATAAACATGGTGTCTTAACGACAACATCACATTCCTATCAAATTTTTGGCACCATTGCCAGGGAAGAAATGGATGCTATTTTTTCTTTGATTTTTTTGATTTTTTTTGTAAATTAATTGTAAATATTTTTTAATATTATTCACTAATTTTTTTTTATTTATTTTACAAAAAAAAGGAAGAAAGCATCTAATTTTGGTGAGATTAATCCTAACCCTAGTCCTCTTTTCTTTTTATTTATTTATTTACTTATTTTATTTTTAAATTAATTTTAAAAAATATTTATTTAAATCTAATTAAAAATCTCATGACAAGATTAGAAATCTTAACTACTTAGAGCATGCATCATATAAGTTTTATTTTTATTTTTTTGGTGATTGCTGGAGGTAAGGTAAGCATTTAAGAATTTAATTAATTGCATACATCTAGTTTAAGTTGCATAGAATCCTTTAATTGAAAATTTTTTATGCATATTCATATTAAACCAAATTAAGGACATAACCCAATTAAATAAGATAAGGTGGAGATTTGATCACCCTTTCTTGGCCTACAAACAACCAACCAGCATCCTGCATTGACCTAAACCTTTAATTTTAAAATCAATTAGACATCAGTCCTAGGAACTCGAGCTCAATAGGACAAGGAATCCTAAGAGTTGAACCAGATTAGGATTAGTCAATTTGATTGGTACTGGAAAAGTGGTTCAGGGATGACTGAATCCGAAGGAAGGTGGTTTCTAATTGGTTCCGTTAGCTTATCTGGCCAAGTACAATTAGTGTCTAAGGCAAGCAATAGGGGAACTCCCACCGACCTTACACTTATCTGGCTAGTTAATTGGCTAATCCTACACTTGAAGGGCTTGAAGGTGACCTTGGCAGTTAGTAGCTGTTTAGATCTAGGACAACCTCTAGTCAGGATTGATTGACCAACTTGATTGCTACCCAACATCAAACCTAATTCTTTTCTCTCTTCTTAGTTCTAGGACTCCTTAGGACCTCTTCTTTAGAACTCTTCTTTCTTTCTTCTTCTTTCTCCTATAAAAATATAATAAAATAAAATAAAATAAAAATTAAATTTAACTAACTAAAAAAATATTAAAAATAATAATTAAATTAAATTAATAAATAAAATAATTAATTTTTAATATAATAAAATAATAAAAAATATAAAAAAATTCTAATTTTTTTTTGAACGATACGTTAGGGTTGCACTAGTGCATGCATGATAGAAAATTGCTTTATCTGATCTAGTTGAATCCAACCATAAAATTAAAAGGCTGAATTATATTAAATCCGATAATCAAATGGCTGAAAATTTTAGAGAACCACCTAAGTAGATGAAAGAATACTTTATTCTTTCCACCTATAACCCATCGACTTGTATCCAATTACCTAAAATTCATGCTACCCACTATGAGATCAAGCCGACTACAATCTAGATGCTTCCATCTTTCTATGGGAACATCAATGAAGATCTTTATAAACATCTGGATGAATTCTTAGAAATCTGCTTTACGGTGAGAATTCAAAATTTAACTAATGATGCCCTTAGACTAATTTTATTTCCCTTATCATTAAAAGATAAAGCCAAGTACTGGCTTGGGATAATAGGGAGATCAATTAAAACTTAAGCTGACTTGCAAAGTGAATTTCTTAAAAAAATTTTATCCCATAAGCCGAACTAATACTATGAGGCGAGCTATCACTAGATTTGCTCAGCTTCCAGGGGAACAGATTCACGAGTCATGGGAGAGACATAAGGAACTTCTTAGAAAATGCCCACACCATGGTTTGTCTAAGTGGCAAATAGTTCAAGCTTTCTATGAGGGTTTAGAAGACCAATACAGACAGATAGTAGATGCATCTTGTGGAGGTGCATTCATGAATAAGAGTGAGGACGAAGCCTATACCTTATTTGAAATCCTGAGTGAAAACTCAATTAACCATGCTTCGTTGTCTTTCCACCAAACCTGGGCAGGGATCCATGAATTTAAACATCTAAAATCTAGTTATAAGATTGATTTAAATTTGATAAATAAAGTGGACTTTCTTGCTCAGAAATTAGATCAAGTCCTAACCCTATGTCAACAATCTCCTGCACAATTCACATCGTCTTCTAATTATCAGAATATTTATTCAATCTGTACTAGCCCAACCTATCATGTGCGTGAATGTCCTATGACTACACAGTTTTCATCTTTTATCCAAGAACAAGTCCAAGCTGCTAAAGGCTACTTCAAGCTGGTTAATGATTCATTTTCAAATTTATATAATTCAGATTGGAGCAATCATCATAATTTTTCTTGGAAATCTCAATAGACTCAGGCTCAGACCCAAATTTTACTGATACAAAATTATCAAAATAGATCTCAATACCAAAATTATGCCTATAATAGAGGTCAGCCTAGTATGCCTTTCCAGCCACCATATCATAATCAGCCCTCATATCCACCTTCTTAATAGACCAATCTAGCTAATGATAGATTTAACCAACTTTAATAATTGATTCTGACTCAACAGCAATCTATCATCAAGCTAGAATCCCAAATAAGTCAATTAGTTGAATCTAACATGAGGAGAGAACTAGATCAACTATCAAGCCTACCAATTTCAAACAACCCATCTAATGTCCATCAATCATCTGGATTAAATTATCAATCTAATATTTCATCTAAGAATCCTCAATTTGAGAATGCCAAAGTAACTCCTGAACTTAAAAGCTATAGAATTCTTATGGATCCATACCAAGACTAGGTGAGAGAGGCTAGTACTGATGCTAGCCAAAATAAAAAATTAGAGGAACTAGTTAGTACTGAGACTAACCATATAGAAAAACCCAAGCTGGGAATTAGTACTGATGCTACTTCCAGTTTAAATGAGATAGAAATAGGAAAAAAGAGACTAGATGATTTATCCAAAACTTATAAACCTAATATCCTATTCCCTTTAACTTTAGAAGCCAGTTCTTCTTACAAAAATCAAGAGGCATGTAATGAAACATCAATGGAGTTATTTAAGCAAGATCATATTAATTTACCTCCAAAATTAAAACAGCCTTTAGTCACCATTCCAGCACCCATTGAATCAAACTTAACTCCTAAAACTCCATTCATGAGTATTTTAGAAGAATAAATAGAAGAAATTCTTAATAAATATGGGTTTGAGAATGGAATCATAAATTATATCCCTAAAATTAATAATGATTATATCAATAACAGGATTATAAATCAATTTTCTAAAATTGATAATCCAAAACCATTGAAATTTGTCAATCCAATATTCGACATAGGATAGTGAGCTGCATTGTGTCTGACTGAAGATGGTAAACTTAGCGCTTGTTAAGAGGCAACCCAATATTTAGTTTTTATCAAATTTATCTTTTTAATTTATTTTCTTTTTAGGATAATTTGAATAAGTTGGAGGGAGAGCCCAAATTTTCAAAGGCATGTGCTGGACCAAAAATATAGTCAGGTGTATTCTTTCATGCTCTTTATTACATCCTTTATTTTTTTTTCTCCATTGAGGACAATATCGATTAAGTTGGGAGGGAGAAAAATAAAAATTTTAAAATTTTAAGTTCTCAAAAAAGTTAGTATTTAGTATTTAGACACCTGATTATGCTTAAGAATCAAATTAAACTAAGCATTTTTTTAAAAAAATTGATACACAGATCAGAGAATCTGTGAGATATTGAGGAATCAAGTATTAAGAAAATTCAATAAAGAGTTAAGTCTAGAATATAAAAAGTTTTTTCTTGAAGCATTTCTAATTATTTCTACTAGCATCAAAGAGAAGTCTACTTTTTATAGGCTTGCGTAGGGTAACTATACATTTCTTCATATAACAAATTTATTTTAATAAAATAGTTTTCAAGTACTTCTCACTGAGTAATCGGGCCTCTTTGTCTAAGTAAGTATTGAGTTCCATATCAAAAGGTGGGAAGGGTAAAGAAGCTCGTTGTAAAGCTAGTCTTAACTCGTAGCCTATTTGATTCGAGCTAGTAAGCCCGAGGGGTATTCTATACCTAATGCCCTAAAGCCAACTGGTTTGGAAGTCATTGGCCCAAGACTCACCACATGGATCAAATAGAAAGCTTAAGGAGTTAAGACACTCAATAGTGGTATAACGTTAAAAAAAAAAAATTAGTTTTCCACCGAGTAACCAGATCCCATTGCCAAAGCAATGATATTCGCATCAAAAAGTGGGCAATGTGAAAATAAAAATCAATAAATGAAGGGTGGAAGTAGCAATACACTTGTCTATATAAAAGTTTAGACAAATCAGAGATAAAGGTGGATAATTTAGAAAAAGTTCTAAAAAATTTAATATTATTTATTTAACTTTTCTATTGATAAGTATTAATATCCTAATGATATATCTCACTTAAGCTCTACTAAATATCAATGGCCATTTTGAAAACTGCTTAGGTAAAATTCGAAACTCTAAAGTTAAAAGGTATTTAAAACTAAATTCTTTCTTTACTCGAGGACGAGCAAAGCTTAAGTTGGAAGGTGTGATAAGTATCATAAATTCATCAATAAAAATATTAATTTTTTAATTAATTTATATTAATTTTTAAAATTAATAATCAATTTATATATAATTTTTAAGAAATTCATATTTTTATTAATTAAAAAATTAATTAAAAATAATAAAAATTAAAAAATAAAATTTTATAATCAATAGAAAGAGCTTATTTTTTTGATCATAATAAAATAAGTTTGAAGTAAAACAGAGCTAAAATGAAGAAGATATAAATTTCTAAAAAAATAAAATAAATAAAATTTAAATAAAAAAAGGCTCAGTCGGCAATGCAAGCCAAGCCACCAAGCCAAGCCAAGCCATCAAAGCTGACTTACCTATTGAAGTCATCAGTTGGTCCATGACCCAGGTGTGGACCGCCAGTTTAGTAAAAATCGGTGAATCACAGAGCGACACATAGCGGACCTAGACCCTTAAAGGGTCCACAAAAATTTATCACAACTCATAGGGCAATCTGATCTTTTCACTCGACAATAGAGGTGCTGATTGATTGCAGTGTATGGTGCAGCCGGTCCACACAGTCCATGGGAACAGTAATTGCACGATCGGATGGCTGCGGTTGATTGCGGTCAAGATCGGACAGCGGTGGTTATTTTCGGATTTGATTCAAATTCTATCAGTGATCTAGCATGATCCAATGGCCAAAAAACCAAGTGATGAAGATCCAATGATCTAGAACACTTTCATGGTGATCAGGACTCCCGACGCATAATTTGCGGCTAGATTTCCACCATCAACGTACGATCGGACGGCCATAATTTAATCCGACATGATCTGGGTCGATACTCATCCGATTTTGATGATTTTTGGACCGTTGGATTTCTATTGAATGGCTAGATTTTACCAGACTTACCAAGTTCATATCAAAGTTATTTTAATCCAAATTTTACTCAAATTTTTTTATATTTTGATGATTATAAAGGCTATTAGTCCCACATTGCCTCTAGAAAGAATATCCAACTCTCCTAGCTCTATAAAAAGGATCCCAGGCCTCCAAAAATTAACATCTCTGGTCAAGATGAAGCTTTGGTATAGGGTGAAGCCAGGCTATGGGTTAATGACTGCTTCAAAGCAATTGGTGTCGAGAAGAAGAGCGAGGCTTCTACACCATCTTTCCACCAATACTGATCCAAGATCAGAGATCGATCTATTTTATTTATTTTTTTTTATATATTTAAATTACAAACTTTTTAATTAATGCAATATTTATTTTTATTTTCTTTAATTTTATGCTCTTAATTTTTATTATAATTTAATTTTTATATTTTAATTATTATTTTTTATTGCAAGTAGATGCTAAAATCTAACTAGTAGATCTTAGTACCAAGTTTAAATTTCTGCACCTTTTAATTTTTGCTTTTTATTTTTTGACTTCACTTTTGATTTTAAAACTCTTTTCTTTTCTTTTTCTTTTCAAAAATCAAAGATTTCAAATCTAAAAATACTACCTTCCCTATGGATTCGATCTGACTCACTGCTATCTATGAATTTTTAATTATTTTAAAAAATCAGATTAAACTGATAAATATGGTATCTTAACGACAACATCGTGTTCCTATCAGAAGGATCTCTCCCCTCATCTCATCTTAGATTAATGAGGTCTTCGCTTTGCTTTCGAACAAGGTTTGATTGACTTATTTCCTGTCATTATATAATTTTGCACCAAGAGATAGAGATATTGGAAAGAAAAAAAATTATTAAAGTAAGATTACGGATAATACATTCATAAATTCTTCAAATTTCAGGGTTGTGGGAGTATCGCCCCTCCGAACTTCTTCAAATAATAAGTTTCGGACTGAACAACCTCCTCGACTTTTTATGGGTCTTTCTAATTCAGTGCGAGCTTTTCTTGGTTCTGAGGTTATGAAATAGTTGCTTACTAAAGTACCAAGTCTTTCACTTTGAATACTGTGCCTCTAACCTTTGAGTTGTAGTAGTGAGCTACCTTTTGTTTGTAGGCTACCATTCGAACCCGAGCTTCTTCCCTCTTTTCTTCCAATAAGTCAAGATTAGCCCTAAGATCTTATGAGTTCTGCTGCTCATTAAATGCCACAACTCGTGTCAATGGAAGTTTGAATTTTATTAGGATGACTGCCTCTGTTCTGAAGGCTAAGATGAATGGAGTCTCTCTGATTGGCAATCTTTGGATAGTTTGGTATGCCTAGAGTACATGATAGAGCTTATCTACTTAAGTCTTCTTCACTTTTTCAAGTCTTACCTCGATACCTTAAAGTAGAATTTTGTTGGTTACCTCAGCCTCACCGTTTGCCTGTAGATGAGCCATCGATGTAAAATTATGAGAAATGTTCAAGTCCTCATAGAACTCAACGAATTTTGCTCTGATGAACTATCATCTATTATCCATTATGAGAGTGTGAGGTAGGCCGAATCTACAAACAATCGACTTTCAGATGAAGTTCTACACTTTAGCTTTAGTAATCTTTGCTAGAGATTCAACTTCGACCCACTTTATGAAGTAGTCAATTGCCACTAAGAGGAACTTCCTCTATCCGGATGCCATGGGAAAGAGCCTGAGTATGTCCATCCCCTACTGCATGAACGGCAATGGGGCGCTCAAGGAGGTAAGCTCAGATGCCGGTTGTCTTTGAATGTTTGCATTTTTTTGGTATTAGTCATACTTTCTGACATACTCTATAGGATCATCGTACATTGTTGGCTAATAGTAATCCTATCGAAGTATCTTATAAGATAAGGACCGAGCCCCCAAATGACTCCCGCATATTCCTTCATGCACTTCTCGTAATGCAAAGTCGGCTTCGGAGGGTTGGAGGCATTTTAAGAGTGGCAATGAATATGATCTTTTGTATAACTTGCCTTCATAGAGAACATATCGGGAGGCCTGATTCCATAATTTTCAAGCTTCTTTTGGGTCAGAAGATAGAACTCCATCTTTGAGATAAGTGAGCAATGGGTCAATCCAGCTCGGTTCATACTCAACCTACATCACAGACTGTGGTTCTTCCAAATTTGAGCATTTTAGGACTTCAAAGAAGACTCCCTTTGGTAGTTCAACTGGAGCTAGTGTGGCCAATTTAAAGAGAAGGTTGGCCCTGACATTTTTTGTTCTTGGAATTTGTTGAATGCTGAAGCTGCTAAAGGCTGGAGTTATGTTCTTTACTTTCTCGAGATATTTTATCATGCTTTCTTCTTGAACTTCACAATTACCACTAACTTGTCTGACCACTAGTTGAGAATCACTATAAGCTTATAGTCGGTCTGCTTTTAACTCTTTGGCTATCCTTAATTCAGCTATCAGAGCTTTATATTTGGCTCCATTGTTAGTTACCAGGAACTCAAAGTGCAGCGTATATTCGGCAATGACTCCTTCCAGATTTACCAAGATTAATTCGGTGCTTACGCCCGAAGCATTGGATAAGCCATCCATATACAAGGCCCAAAAGCCTTTAGGAAGATTGGCACTTTCTTTATTGAAGCTTGGCTATAGTCATGGAATGTTGACTTCATTTTATTTGAGTTTGGCCTTATCCAGGATAGTGCATTCCACTACGAAATCTACTAGTATTTGAGTTTTGATCAACGGTCGAGGTTGAAAGTTGATGTCAAATTTTGTAAGTTCAATTGTCCATTTCACGATTCTTCTAGAGGCATCTACTCGATGAAGAACTATCTTGATTGGCTAATCAGTGAGGAGGATTATGGTGTGCCTCTAGAAGTAAGGTTGGAGTCTTTGGGCTGTAATTAGTAGAGTATAAGTTAGTTTTTCTAGCTTAGTATACCTAGTCTCGACATCCCTCAAGACTCGACTTATGTAGTAGATCAGCCACTATACTTTTGCCTCTTCCTTGACTAAAACTGCTGTAAGGGCTATCGGAGAGACCATTAGGTACAAAAATAATTCTTCTTCAGATTCAGGCTTGGCCAGTAGGGGAGGTGAGCCATGGTAGCTTTTGAGTTCTTCAAAGGCCTGTTGACATTCAGTGTCCCAGCAGAAGTTCCTAAGCTATTTGAGGACTCAAAAGAAGGGCATACACCACTTAGTCGACTTTGAGATAAAGCGGTTCAAGGTTGCCACCTTTCTGATTAGGTGCTGAACTATCTTTATTGATTTTGGAGCGGTCATCTCTTGAATGGCCCAAATTTTTTTTGAATTTGCCTCAATTCCATGCCTTGATACCATGAACCCCAAGAATTTTATCGAAGTTACATCGAAGGGGCATTTAGTAGGGTTTAACTTCATCTTGTACTTTTGAAGAGTGCTGAAGGTTTCTTCAAGATCGACTATGTGATTTGCTGAGGTTCGGCTTTTGACAAGCATGTCATCTACATACACCTCCATGTTGTAATCGATCTGCTCCTTGAAGATCTTATTGACCAGGCGCTGGTATATTGCTCCTACATTTTTGAGTCCAAAAGGCATGATCCTGTAATAATAGAGACCATGGTCAGTAATAAAAGTAGTTTTTTTTTCATCCTCTGGTGCCATCCAAATTTGGTTATAGCTAGAAAAGGCATCCATGAAAGTGAAGAATTCATGGCCTGAGGTTGCGTCCACCAGTTGATCAATTCTAGGTAGAGGGTAGCTATCTTTTGGACAAGTTTTATTCAACTTCTTGAAGTCTATGCACATCTTCCACCTGCCATTCGCCTTCTTGATAAGGACTACATTCAAAATTTAGCTCAGATAGAAGACTTCTCAGATGAATCCGATCTTGAGGAGCTTGTCAACTTCTTCTATAATTGCCTTTTATCTCTTGAAGGCATGGCTGCGCACCTTTTTCTTTATCGATCGATGCTTGAGATCAACAGCTAGACGATATTCCGTGACTTCGGCATCAATTCCCAACATATCCATGGGGACCCAAGCAAAAACATTTGCATTTCTTTGTAGGAATTCGACGAGTTGCTCTTACACACTTGCTTCCAAATTGAAGCTGATCTGCACCGTGTTCTCTTTATTCCCATCATTCAGAGGACTGAGACAAGATCTTCCATTAGTTCTCTTTGTTCTTTTGTGAGGTCTTTCCGAACATCCAACCCATTGATTGGGCAAGGGTCGGGCTGCTCATTCTTTTGCAGGGCAATTGAATAGCAATGTCTTACCAGAGCTTGATCTCCTCTGACCTCTCCAATCCCATAACTTGTTGGAAACTTTATTTTCAAACAATAGGTTGACACTACCACCTAAGATATATTTAGACCAGGATGGTCGAGGATAGCATTGTAAGCTAATGGAGCTTTTACCATCAGAAAGTCTACTTGCATCTTGGATTGCTTTGGATATCATCCTGCAGCCACACTTAGAGTTATTACACCCTCAACTGGCACTGCATCTCTAGTGAAGCCAACAAATGGAGAATTCATTAGTCCAAGCCGGTTATTGGGTATAGATATTTGGAAGAAAGCATCATAGAACAACACATCGATCGAACTTTCATCATAAACAAGAATACGACGTACATCATAATCTGCTATGTTTAAAGTAATTACAACAGCATCATTGTGCGGGAATCGAACTACTTGTGCATCTTCTTCAGTAAAAGCAATGGACTCCTCAGTTCTCCATCTTTTAGCCAGTCCCTCAAACCCGCCAACCTCCTCTCGCTGAAGTCCCCTAGAGATGGTATTGATGTTGTCGAGAAGTGGTCGATCTTCTGGCTGCTCCTTCCTCCTTGGTAGTTCTGGTTGTGGTAACACCCTTGGCCGATCTTTTCTTACTTTGGATTAGCATCGCAGAAATTGGCCTAGTCCACCTCACTTGATAAGCTCTTTGATCTTGTCTTAGAGCTGAATGCATTCCTCTGTATTGTGACCATGATCACGATGGTAAAGATAGTACTTATTTGGATTACGCTTGTCAGGATGAGTGCGCATCCTCTCTGACCTCGGCAGCTGCTCCATGACTCTATCAGTACTCGAGTTTTTGGAGTATTGAGGAGAGTATAGTTATGGAACCTTCTAGGGAAAGAACTTCTTTATGCTCTTTTATCAGGGCTTCTTTATCGACGAGCTTGAGAAAAAGTTTGGACTCGCTTGCACTCAGGAAGAGTCCACGAGCGTGGTCGAACTTAATTCAGCCCTTCCTCAACCATGGGCTTGCTAAATTCATCCACTTGCCATTCTCTCATAGCTTCCTCATCCTTCAGTTTGAAGGCTTCTTCAGCTCAAGTGTAGCCTTCTACCCGAGCTAGTAGATCAGCAAAATTTTTAAGATACTTCTTTTTTAGAGAGAATAGTAGGTCATTCTTCTGAAGGCCGCCCTTTAAGATGGCCATGGCAACAGACTGGTCTAAATTTTGGACCTCCAATGCAGCGGTGTTGAAGCGATTGACATAAGCATAGATGGTCTCCCCTTCCTACTATTTGATATTGATGAGGGAGTCTGAGCCTTGTCTTAGATGTTGACTGTTGACAAAATGAGCCACAAACTGATGGCTCAATTGATTGAAGGAGAAAATCGTACTCGACTTCAGCACTGAGTACTAATTTCTTACTACCCTCTTAAAAGTAGATGAAAAAGCTTGGCATAGAATGGCATCAGATATGCCGTGGAGCAGCATCATAGTCCAGAAGGCCTCTAGATGGTCAACCGGATTAGTGGTCCTATTGTAGCTCTCGAACTAAGGGAGCTTGAAGTTCGATGGGATCAACTCTTACATGATTCTTTAGAAGAAAGGAGGATCAGTGCAGATGTTATCATCGTTAGTTGGGGCAACATGGCAGAGCTCTTCGATCCACCGATCCATTTTTTGAAGCTTTTGATCAAGGGCCTCATCTCGATCATGGATCTTGGAGGATTTCTGACTGTAGATGGAGAAAGTCTCTTCTGAAAAAGAGTCATGATCGGAACAGGGGCTCTTTGCTCTCTATTTTTTTTTTCAAAAGCGATGGGTTTGCTGATCTAAGTATGCCTCCTTGGGATTGGTTCTTGACATCCTAATGGAAGGTTTTCCAATCGGACTGCCATTGGAGGTTGTTGCATGGCCTGCACCATTTTGGTGAGGCCTTCGACCTGTTGCATCAATAGGTTAAATTGCTCTGAATCCATCATTATCATTGGTGGAGGAGGTTGTGGTGCTGGTGATGGTGTTGAAGTAGGTGGGTTTGGCTTAAATCTGGCAACAGAGATAGTGGATCTTCGAGTGGTCATTTTTTTTGAAGGCATATCCTTCCTCTAGCGCCAATCTTGTTGGTGTAGAATCTGATTGATGCCAGAGTGAGCTAGAATTGAGGGAGACGAGGCCACCATCGATGGTCTGCAAAACAAAATCCTGACCGAAGCTAGGGGTGGTGGCTCCAGCAGGACCCTCCGATGGTCAAGTCAGCTCTTTCGATCAATAGAAATGGAGTGCTCAAGAAATTAAGAAGCAGAGCAATGGAAAGAAAAATAAGAGCTTAGAGAAAATATATCTAGAGGATCTCTTTTATAGATCGAGCTTATAAAAACTGATGGTGACAACCATAATTGCTTGGTAGTGGGCTATTCAAGCCACGTGGAGTTTGTTATGGAAGGATGAGTTATTGTTTGTCGTAACTTGCAGACGATGGAGATTCCTTTACTGAAGTTTGGATGTAAGTTGGAGACTTCAGTGTATGTAGTGGACTCATGACTGGCCGAGGTTCATTGGAGCAAAGTCTAGCGACTTCAAGAAGTTCGAAAGCCTTCTAGGCTGCGTGCAAGCAAATGCCTCCTAAATTGAGATCTGAGGTTCTATGCTCCATCCTTTGTGGAGTGGTTGTAATGAATCAGTGATTTGATGGGATCCCTTTGGGTGGCTCCAGTTGACTGGTGTAGTAGGGACTAAGTAAGTTTGCGACTAGGAGTACTGTTGGGAGGAGAGTGACTGGAGGAGATCATCTAGAAGAAGAATGACTGGAGGAGTTCATCTCGAAAGATTCATACTGGAAGGAGCACTGCTAGAGGAATTTGTTTGAAAGGAGTTCAATCGAAAGGGGCGCATCATCCATGATACAAAACATCAACCATCTTCAAAATGTTTGAGATCGTCTGGCCGAACTTCTTTGGGGTTGTCCGCATATAGGTTGGTTTGCCTTAAGCTGGGAGCTGAATCTACGTAGGGGATGAGGTTCTTCTGGGCGATAGTAAGAAATTCGATTGGAAGGAACCTGCTTGGGCGACTGAAAGGAGTTCTATTGGTACAAGGCCGACTTGGGCGGAGTCGACTGGGAGAATATCGAATGGAAGGAGGTCGGCTGAAAGGAGCTTGCTTGCTGATCAAAAAGAATTCGTTTATGATGAATTCAGCTGAAGAAAATCATCCAAAGGAAACATGATCGGAGAAGATCGTCCGACTGGGGTGCGACTGGAGGAAAGGTCCAGTAGGTGTACACTGGAAGAATTCAGTAAGTCGGAGGCTGGAGGGAATTTGATTTTTGGGTGATTATCCGACAATTGAGAGGAGTTTGGATGATGAGGGAACTCGGTCGGTGATTGCTAGGGGTGGACAATCAGGATACTTTTGCCACTCATCCATTCCTTTGAAGCTTAGCCATTCTTGAGGTTGCCTGATGGCCAATAAAAGAGGGACAGGGTCTTTTGCCAGCACATCCAAAATCCTCGATACAAGAATTTAAGGGTCCTCTACTCTTCACAGGTTGTCGAAGTTCATCCAAGAAGAGGCTCTATCATCCAGTCAGGGTGTGTCGAGTTCGAATACTTGATTGCCTAGAGGGCCACCATCACCATTCGAAGCTTGTCTAGGTGAAAATCCATGCAAGACCTTCATAGATTCCAATGGGGTTATCTGAGAAAGTTGATGATCGGAACACGGAAGGTCGGCCAACAAGTCCAAGTTGGAGGTCCGCGATCTTGATGCTCAGGTAAGGAATTCCACATTGGTCGAAGTAAACCATTGGTTATTGCCGCCGGATGGAGGTCACCCCAAGACTTGGTGTCATGTGGAACTTTGGCAGGTGAGGGTTTGCCCTCAACAATATCAGAACCTAAGTTCATTATTATATGATTATTTTTGCATGTTTAGATTATTTCTTAGATTAGATCTAATTTATAATCTGATTATTCAATCTATAATTAAAAATCATGATCACATGAACTGATTATAAGGTTGTCCTGCTGTAAGATTTATCCCTTATAGTGGAGAGATTATTCTAGTTCATGTAGATCTATTTTTTATCATAAATTTGTTCGATATGATCTAATTGTATTTATGATTTTTTAAATTTAAAAAAGTTTTAGATCTAAAAATAAAAGTTTTAGATTGCATGGACTGATTATAAGATTATCCTATTGTAAGATTTATCCTTTACAGTAAAGAGGTTGTCCTAGTACATGCTGATTTAAAATATTGATCATAAAATTTTAGATTAGATTTAAAAA
>QRFJ01000526.1:46184-128139 GCA_006176705.1 Cocos nucifera | reverse complement strand
TCGGCTTCAGTAGTGGCTCATCGATAGCTATCGATTCAACACTAGTAGGAAGTCGGAGGAGATTGCTTCTTTGAAGAGGATCGCAGGCAAACTCTCAAAATCAATCAGAACTGAGAAAGTCAAAGTTCAGCAATTGAAGCTTCAGTTGGTTTGCGAACAACAAGCCATCAAAGATGCTGAAGCTGAAACTAAAGTTCTGAGGAAAGGACTGCGGACATTAGAAAAAAATTATCAATGGGCTGACAGGATGTTCCACGACAATCTGATGAGAAGGAAAGAGCTCGAGGAAGAGATTGTTAGCCTAAAAGAATCTTTAGTGATGGCTAGCAGTCCGAAGTCTGAGGAATTAGATCCCTCTTAGAACTTCAACTTTTTTCTTCTTATATTTATAACCGATCTTGCAGACCTTCATTTTATACTTAACCTTGATTTAATGAAATGATACCTCTCTTCATTTTCACTCTGCGTTAGTTGAATGTCTGCTGACATCTTGGACTTCTTTTTCTCTCTCTTTCACTCTTTTTTTTTGGATGCTCTTATGGACCTTGGCTTTGCAATAGACCTCGACATCAATAAAGAAATGCTTTTTTCAGTCATCTTTTTTATTCTGCTTGGATTAATTTGATATCCATTGGTTTCTCTATTTTCTCCACATTGCTTTCTATTGAAATGGTTATTAAAGATTGATTTTCCTTCCATCTTTTCATAACCTGAGATCTTTATCTGCACCTGGTCAAGGTTATCTTTCCATTTCCAGCTTAATTAGTTTTTCTTGATCCCTTTGTCAAGATGAGGTCCTCTCCTACTCTTGATGAGGTCGGCCTTTACTTTGACCTCCGGTCAGGACGAGGTCCTCCTCTTGTTCCTGACGGGGTAGGTTTCTATTTTTGTCAAGGTAGA
Organism: Cocos nucifera; assembly: GCA_006176705.1. Classification (NCBI taxonomy): domain Eukaryota; kingdom Viridiplantae; phylum Streptophyta; class Magnoliopsida; order Arecales; family Arecaceae; genus Cocos; species Cocos nucifera. Next base: position 127,239 of record QRFJ01000526.1, on the reverse strand, counting down.
GTCTTCCTTTCATCTTGGTTAACTGGAGGTCTTTATTTATGTTAGAATGAGGTTCTTCTCCTATCCCCATCGGTGCGGTAGGGGCTCGACAGGACTGTTGATAGGAGCCTCTTCCTTCTTTCGATTTTAAATAATCGAAGGTATTTATCTTGCTCAAGTTAGGATAAGGTTCTTCTCCTATTCCTAACAGGACTGTGGGAGCGTATAAGGGCCGTTGGAAGGGCCTCTCCCCTCATCTCGTCTTAGATTAATGAGGTCTTTGCTTTGTTTAAGTTAGGATGAGGTTCTCCTCCTATTCCTAATAGGACTATAGGGGCACATAAGGATCATTGAAAGAGCCTCTCCCCTCATCTCATCTTAGATTAACGAGTTCTTCACTTTGCTCAAGTTAGGATGAGATTCTTCTCCTATTCTTAACAGAACCATAGGAGCACATAAGGATTGTTGAAAAGACCTCTCCTCTTATCTCATCTTAGATTAACGAGATCTTCGCTTTGCTCAAGTTAGGATGAGATTCTTCTCTTATTCCTAACAGGACGTAGGGATGCGTAAGGACCATTGGAAGGGCCTCTCCTCTCATCTCGTCTTAGATTAACGAGGTCTTCACTTTACTCAAGTTAGGATGAGGTTCTCCTTCTGTTTCTAATAGGACTGTAGGGATACATAAGAACTATTGAAAGGACCTCTCTCCTCATCTCATCGTAGATTAACGAGGTTTTCGCTTTGCTCAAATTAGGATGAGGTTCTCCTCCTATTTCTAAAAGGACTGTAGGAGCACATAAGGACCGTTGGAAGATGATAAGTACCATAAATTTATCAATAAAAATATTAATTTTTTAATTAATTTATATTAATTTTTAAAAATTAATAATCAATTTATATATAATTTTTGAGAAATTTCATATTTTTATTAATTAAAAAATTAATTAAAAAATAATAAAAATTAAAAAATAAAATTTTATTAATCAATGGAAAGAGCTCATTTTTTTTGATCATAATGAAATAAGTTTGAAGTAAAACGGAGCTAAAACAGAAGAAGATATGAATTTCTAAAGAAATAAAATAAATAAAATTTAAATAAAAAAGAAAATGGCTCAGCCGGCTCCGCAAGCCAAGCCACCAAGCCAAGCCAAGCCATCAAAGCCACTTAGCCGTTGAAGCCATCAGTCAGTCCATGACCCAGGCGTGGACCGCTAGCTCAGTAGAAACGACAAACCGATGAATCAGAGCATGACACATGGCGGACCTTGGATCCTTAAAGGGTCTACAGAAATTTATCGTGGCTCATAGGGACAATTTGATCTTTTCACTTCGGCAATAGAGGCGCTGATTGGCTATGGTGTGCGGTGCAGCCATTCCATGTGTCCATGGGAACAGTAATTGCACGATCGGACGGCTGCGGTTGATTGCGGTCAAGATCGGACGGCGGTGGTTATTTTCAGGTTTGATTCAAATTCTATCAGCGATCTAATACGATCCGATGGCCAGAAAACCAAGTGATGAAGATCCAATGGTCCTAGAATGCTCTGGCGATAGTGATCAGGACTCTCGACGTGCATGATTTGCGGCCAGATTTTTCTCCATCAACATGCGATCGGATGGCCTAGAATTTAATCCGACCTGATCTGGGCCGATACTCATCCAATTTTTGATGATTTTTGGACCGTTGGATTTCTATTGAATGGCTAGATTTCACCAAACTTACTAGATTCGTATCAAAGCTATTTTAATCCAAATTTTATTTAAATTTCTTTATATTTTGATTGATCATAAAGGCTATTAGTCCCACATTGCCCAGAAGCAATACTCTCCAGCCCTCCTAGTTTTGTAAAAAGGACCTCAGCCCTCCTAGTTCTATAAAAAGGACCCAAGCCTCTAGAAGCAAACCTAGCCCTCCTAGTTCTATAAAAAGGACCCCAGGCCTCCAAAAATCAACATCTCCGATCAAGGTGAAGCTTTGGTATAGGGTGAAGCCTAGGCTATGGGTTAATAGCTGCTTTAAAGCAATGGGTGCCGAGAAGAAGAGCGAGGCTTCTACACCATCTTTCCATGCCAATGCCGATCCAAGATCAGAGATCGAGGCTATTTTATTCTTATTTTTTTTTATATATATTAAATTTAAACTTTTTAATTAATAAAATATTTATTTTTATGCTCTTTAATTTTATGCTTCTTAATTTTTGTTGCAATTTAATTTCTATATTTTAATTATTACTTTTTATTTTATTGCTAAGTAGATGCTAAGATCTAATTAAGTAGATCTTAGTACCAAGTTTAAATTTTCTGCATCTTTTAATTTTTAATTTTTAATTTTTCCTGACTTCACTTTTGATTTCAAAACTCAAATCATTTTTTTTTTTTAAAAATCAAAGATTTCAAATCTAAAATACTACCTTTCCTATGGATTTTGACCTGACTCACTCGCTGCTATCTATGGATTTTTAATTATTTTAAGAAGTCAGATTAAACTGATAAACATGGTGTCTTAACGACAACATCACATTACCTATCAAATTTTTGGCACCATTGTCAGGGAGAAGGCAGGATGCTATTTTAAATTCTTTGATCTCTTTGATTTTTTTTATAAATAAATTATAAATTGTAAATTTTTATTTTTTAATATATTGCTTGCTAATTTTTTTTATTATTTTATAGAAAAAGAGATTAAAGAACAAAAAGAATCTAGGAGTTTTGCTTGGTGAGATTCAATCCTAACCCTATTCCTCTTTTCTTTTTATTTATTTATTTACTTATTTTATTTTTAAATTAATTTTAAAAAATATTTATTTAAATCTAATTAAAAATCTCATGATAAGATTAGAAATCCTTAACTGCTTAGAGCATGCATCATATTATTTTTAGTTTTATTTTTATTTTATTTTTTTTGGTGATTGCTGGAGGTAAGGTAAGCCTTTAAGAATTTAATTAATTGCATACATCTAGTTTAAAGTTGCATAGAACCCTTTGATTGAAAATTTTTTATGCATATTCATATTAAACCAAATTAAGGGACACAACCCAATTAAATAAGATAAGGTGGAGATTTGATCACCCTTTCTTGGCCCACAAACAACCAACCAGCATCCTGCATTGACCTAAGCCTTTAATTTTAAAATCAATTAGACATCAGCCCTAGGAACTCGAGCTCAATAGGACAAGAAACCCTAAGAGTTGAACCAGGTTAGGATTAGTCAATTTGATTGGTGTCTAGGAAAAGTGGTTCAGGGATGACTGGAACCCGAAGGAAGGTGGTTTCTAATTGGTTCCGTTAGCTTACCTGGCCAAGCACAATTGGTGTCTAAGGCAAGCAACGGGGGGACTCCCACCGACCTTACACTTACCTGGCTAGTTGATTGGCTAATCCTACACTTGAAGGGCTTGAAGGTGACCTTGGCAGTTAGTTAGCTGTTGTCTAGATTCTAGGATAACCTTCTAGTCAGGATTGATTGACCAACTTGATTGCTAACCAACATCAAACCTAATTAAACCTAATTCTTTTCTCTCTTCTTAGTTCTAGGACTCCTTAGGACCTCTTCTTTAGAACTCTTCTTTCTTTCTTCTTCTTTCTCCTATAAAAATAAAATAAAATAAAATAAAATAAAAATTAAATTTAACTAACTAAAAAAATATTAAAAATAATAATTAAATTAAATTAATAAATAAAATAATTAATTTTTTAATATAATAAAATAATAAAAAATATAAAAAATTCTAATTTTTTTTTGAACGACACGTTAGGGTTGCACTAGTGCATGCATGATAGAAAATTGCTTTATCTGATCTAGTTGAATCCAACCATAAAATTAAAAGGCTGAATTATATTAAATCCGATAACCAAATGGCTGAAAATTTTAGAGAACCACCTAAGCAGATGAAAGAATACTTTATTCCTTCCACCTATAACCCATCGACTTGTATCCAATTACCTAAAATTCATGCTACCCACTATGAGATCAAGCCGACTACAATCCAGATGCTTCCATCTTTCTATGGGAACATCAATGAAGATCCTTATAAACATCTGGATGAATTCTTAGAAATCTGCTCTACGGTGAGAATTCAAAATTTAACTAATGATGCCCTTAGACTAATTTTATTTCCCTTATCATTAAAAGACAAAGCCAAGTACTGGCTTGGGATAATAGGGAGATCAATTAAAACTTAGGCTGACTTGCAAAGTGAATTTCTTAAAAAAATTTTATCCCATAAGGCCGAACCAATACTATGAGGCGAGCTATCACTGGATTTGCTCAGCTTCCAGGGGAACAGATTCACGAGTCATGGGAGAGACTTAAGGAACTTCTTAGAAAATGCCCACACCATGGTTTGTCTAAGTGGCAAATAGTTCAAGCTTTCTATGAGGGTTTAGGAGACCAATACAGACAGATAGTAGATGCATCCTGTGGAGGTGCATTCATGAACAAGAGTGAGGACGAAGCCTATACCTTATTTGAAATCCTGAGTGAAAACTCAATTAACCATGCTTCGTTGTCTTTCCACCAAACCTGGGCAGGGATCCATGAATTTAAACATCTAGAATCTAGTCATAAGACTGATTTAAATTTGATAAATAAAGTGGACTTTCTTGCTCAGAAATTAGATCAAGTCCTAACCCTAGGTCAACAATCTCCTGCACAATTCACATCGTCTTCTAATTATCAGAAGATTTATTCAATCTGTACTAGCCCAACCTATCATGTGCGTGAATGTCCTATGACTACACAGTTTTCATCTTTTATCCAAGAACAAGTCCAAGCTGCTAAAGGCTACTTCAAGCTGGTTAATGATTCATTTTCAAATTTATATAATTCAGATTGGAGCAATCATCATAATTTTTCTTGGAAATCTCAATAGACTCAGGCTCAGACCCAAATTTTACTGATACAAAATTATCAAAATAGATCTCAATACCAAAATTATGCCTATAATAGAGGTCAGCCTAGTATGCCTTTCCAGCCACCATATCATAATCAGCCCTCATATCCACCTTCTTAATAGACCAATCTAGCTAATGATAGATTTAACCAACTTTAATAATTGATTCTGACTCAACAGCAATCTATCATCAAGCTAGAATCCCAAATAAGTCAATTAGTTGAATCTAACATGAGGAGAGAACTAGATCAACTATCAAGCCTACCAATTTCAAACAACCCATCTAATGTCCATCAATCATCTGGATTAAATTATCAATCTAATATTTCATCTAAGAATCCTCAATTTGAGAATGCCAAAGTAATTTCCTGAACTTAAAAGCTATAGAATTCTTATGGACCCATACCAAGACTAGGTGAGAGAGGCTAGTACTGATGCTAGCCAAAATAAAAAATTAGAGGAACTGGTTAGTACTGAGACTAACCACATAGAAAAACCCAAGCCTGGGAATTAGTACTGATGCTACTTCCAGTTTAAATGAGATAGAAATAGGAAAAAAGAGACTAGATGATTTATCCAAAACTTATAAACCTAATATCCTATTCCCTTTAACTTTAGAAGCCAGTTCTTCTTACAAAAATCAAGAGGCATGTAATGAAACATCAATGGAGTTATTTAAGCAAGATCATATTAATTTACCTCCAAAATTAAAACAGCCTTTAGTCACCATTCCAGCACCCATTGAATCAAACTTAACTCCTAAAACTCCATTCATGAGTATTTTAGAAGAACAAATAGGAGAAATTCTTAATAAATATGGGTTTGAGAATGGAATCATAAATTATATCCCTAAAATTAATAATGATTATATCAATAATAACAGGATTATAAATCAACTTTCTAAAATTGAGCAATCCAAAACCATTGAAATTTGTCAATCCAATATTCGACATAGGATAGTGAGCTGCATTGTGTCTGCTGAAGATGGTAAACTTAGCGCTTGTTGGGAGGCAACCCAATATTTAGTTTTTATCTAATTTATCTTTTTAGTTTATTTTTTTTTAGGATAATTTGAATAAGTTGGAGGGAGAGCCCAAATTTTCAAAGGCATGTGCTGGACCAAAAATATAGTCAGGTGTATTCTTTCATGTTCTTTATTACATCCTTTATTTTTTTTTCTCCATTGAGGACAATATCGATTAAGTTGGGAGGGAGAAAAATAAAAATTTTAAAATTTTAAGTTCTCAAAAAAGTTAGTATTTAGTATTTAGACACCTGATTATGCTTAAGAATCAAATTAAACTAAGCATTTTTTTAAAAAAATTGATACACAGATCAGAGAATCTGTGAGATATTGAGGAATCAAGTATTAAGAAAATTCAATAAAGAGTTAAGTCTAGAATATAAAAAGTTTTTTCTTGAAGCATTTCTAATTATTTCTACTAGCATCAAAGAAAAGTCTACTTTTTATAGGCTTGTGTAGGGTAACTATACATTTCTTCATATAACAAATTTATTTTAATAAAATAGTTTTCAAGTACTTCTCACTGAGTAATCGGGCCTCTTTGCCTAAGCAAGCATTGAGTTTCGCATCAAAAGGTGGGAAGGGCAAAGAAGCTCGTTGTAAAGCTAGTCTTAACTCGTAGCCTATTTGATTCGAGCTAGTAAGCCCGAGGGGTATTCTATACCTAATGCCCTAAAGCCAACTGGTTTGGGAGTCATTGGCCCAAGACTCGCTACATGGATCAAATAGAAAGCTTAAGGAGTTAAGACACTCAATAGTGGTACAACGTTAAAAAAAAAAAAATTAGTTTTCCACCGAGTAACCAGATCCCATTGCCTAAGTAAGCAATGATATTCGCATCAAAAAGTGGGCAATGTGAAAATAAAAATCAATAAATGAAGGATGGAAGTAGCAATACACTTGTCTATATAAAAGTTTAGACAAATCAGAGATAAAGGTGGGATAATTTAGAAAAAGTTCTAAAAAATTTAATATTCTTTACTTAATTTTTCTATTGATAAGTATTAATATCCTAATGATATATCTCACTTAAGCTCTACTAAATATCAATGGCCATTTTGAAAACTGCTTAGGTAAAATTCGAAACTCTAAAGTTAAAAGGTATTTAAAACTAAATTCTTTCTTTACTCGAGGACGAGCAAAGCTTAAGTTGGAAGGTGTGATAAGTATCATAAATTCATCAATAAAAATATTAATTTTTTAATTAATTTATATTAATTTTTTAAAATTAATAATCAATTTATATATAATTTTTAAGAAATTCATATTTTTATTAATTAAAAAATTAATTAAAAATAATAAAAATTAAAAAATAAAATTTTATAATCAATAGAAAGAGCTTATTTTTTTGATCATAATAAAATAAGTTTGAAGTAAAACAGAGCTAAAATGAAGAAGATATAAATTTCTAAAAAAATAAAATAAATAAAATTTAAATAAAAAAAGGCTCAGTCGGCAATGCAAGCCAAGCCACCAAGCCAAGCCAAGCCATCAAAGCTGACTTACCTATTGAAGTCATCAGTTGGTCCATGACCCAGGTGTGGACCGCCAGTTTAGTAAAAATCGGTGAATCACAGAGCGACACATAGCGGACCTAGACCCTTAAAGGGTCCACAAAAATTTATCACAACTCATAGGGCAATCTGATCTTTTCACTCGACAATAGAGGTGCTGATTGATTGCAGTGTATGGTGCAGCCGGTCCACACAGTCCATGGGAACAGTAATTGCACGATCGGATGGCTGCGGTTGATTGCGGTCAAGATCGGACAGCGGTGGTTATTTTCGGATTTGATTCAAATTCTATCAGTGATCTAGCATGATCCAATGGCCAAAAAACCAAGTGATGAAGATCCAATGATCTAGAACACTTTCATGGTGATCAGGACTCCCGACGCATAATTTGCGGCTAGATTTCCACCATCAACGTACGATCGGACGGCCATAATTTAATCCGACATGATCTGGGTCGATACTCATCCGATTTTGATGATTTTTGGACCGTTGGATTTCTATTGAATGGCTAGATTTTACCAGACTTACCAAGTTCATATCAAAGTTATTTTAATCCAAATTTTACTCAAATTTTTTTATATTTTGATGATTATAAAGGCTATTAGTCCCACATTGCCTCTAGAAAGAATATCCAACTCTCCTAGCTCTATAAAAAGGATCCCAGGCCTCCAAAAATTAACATCTCTGGTCAAGATGAAGCTTTGGTATAGGGTGAAGCCAGGCTATGGGTTAATGACTGCTTCAAAGCAATTGGTGTCGAGAAGAAGAGCGAGGCTTCTACACCATCTTTCCACCAATACTGATCCAAGATCAGAGATCGATCTATTTTATTTATTTTTTTTTATATATTTAAATTACAAACTTTTTAATTAATGCAATATTTATTTTTATTTTCTTTAATTTTATGCTCTTAATTTTTATTATAATTTAATTTTTATATTTTAATTATTATTTTTTATTGCAAGTAGATGCTAAAGATCTAACTAGTAGATCTTAGTACCAAGTTTAAATTTCTGCACCTTTTAATTTTTGCTTTTTATTTTTTGACTTCACTTTTGATTTTAAAACTCTTTTCTTTTCTTTTTCTTTTCAAAAATCAAAGATTTCAAATCTAAAAATACTACCTTCCCTATGGATTCGATCTGACTCACTGCTATCTATGAATTTTTAATTATTTTAAAAAATCAGATTAAACTGATAAATATGGTATCTTAACGACAACATCGTGTTCCTATCAGAAGGATCTCTCCCCTCATCTCATCTTAGATTAATGAGGTCTTCGCTTTGCTTTCGAACAAGGTTTGATTGACTTATTTCCTGTCATTATATAATTTTGCACCAAGAGATAGAGATATTGGAAAGAAAAAAAATTATTAAAGTAAGATTACGGATAATACATTCATAAATTCTTCAAATTTCAGGGTTGTGGGAGTATCGCCCCTCCGAACTTCTTCAAATAATAAGTTTCGGACTGAACAACCTCCTCGACTTTTTATGGGTCTTTCTAATTCAGTGCGAGCTTTTCTTGGTTCTGAGGTTATGAAATAGTTGCTTACTAAAGTACCAAGTCTTTCACTTTGAATACTGTGCCTCTAACCTTTGAGTTGTAGTAGTGAGCTACCTTTTGTTTGTAGGCTACCATTCGAACCCGAGCTTCTTCCCTCTTTTCTTCCAATAAGTCAAGATTAGCCCTAAGATCTTATGAGTTCTGCTGCTCATTAAATGCCACAACTCGTGTCAATGGAAGTTTGAATTTTATTAGGATGACTGCCTCTGTTCTGAAGGCTAAGATGAATGGAGTCTCTCTGATTGGCAATCTTTGGATAGTTTGGTATGCCTAGAGTACATGATAGAGCTTATCTACTTAAGTCTTCTTCACTTTTTCAAGTCTTACCTCGATACCTTAAAGTAGAATTTTGTTGGTTACCTCAGCCTCACCGTTTGCCTGTAGATGAGCCATCGATGTAAAATTATGAGAAATGTTCAAGTCCTCATAGAACTCAACGAATTTTGCTCTGATGAACTATCATCTATTATCCATTATGAGAGTGTGAGGTAGGCCGAATCTACAAACAATCGACTTTCAGATGAAGTTCTACACTTTAGCTTTAGTAATCTTTGCTAGAGATTCAACTTCGACCCACTTTATGAAGTAGTCAATTGCCACTAAGAGGAACTTCCTCTATCCGGATGCCATGGGAAAGAGCCTGAGTATGTCCATCCCCTACTGCATGAACGGCAATGGGGCGCTCAAGGAGGTAAGCTCAGATGCCGGTTGTCTTTGAATGTTTGCATTTTTTTGGTATTAGTCATACTTTCTGACATACTCTATAGGATCATCGTACATTGTTGGCTAATAGTAATCCTATCGAAGTATCTTATAAGATAAGGACCGAGCCCCCAAATGACTCCCGCATATTCCTTCATGCACTTCTCGTAATGCAAAGTCGGCTTCGGAGGGTTGGAGGCATTTTAAGAGTGGCAATGAATATGATCTTTTGTATAACTTGCCTTCATAGAGAACATATCGGGAGGCCTGATTCCATAATTTTCAAGCTTCTTTTGGGTCAGAAGATAGAACTCCATCTTTGAGATAAGTGAGCAATGGGTCAATCCAGCTCGGTTCATACTCAACCTACATCACAGACTGTGGTTCTTCCAAATTTGAGCATTTTAGGACTTCAAAGAAGACTCCCTTTGGTAGTTCAACTGGAGCTAGTGTGGCCAATTTAAAGAGAAGGTTGGCCCTGACATTTTTTGTTCTTGGAATTTGTTGAATGCTGAAGCTGCTAAAGGCTGGAGTTATGTTCTTTACTTTCTCGAGATATTTTATCATGCTTTCTTCTTGAACTTCACAATTACCACTAACTTGTCTGACCACTAGTTGAGAATCACTATAAGCTTATAGTCGGTCTGCTTTTAACTCTTTGGCTATCCTTAATTCAGCTATCAGAGCTTTATATTTGGCTCCATTGTTAGTTACCAGGAACTCAAAGTGCAGCGTATATTCGGCAATGACTCCTTCCAGATTTACCAAGATTAATTCGGTGCTTACGCCCGAAGCATTGGATAAGCCATCCATATACAAGGCCCAAAAGCCTTTAGGAAGATTGGCACTTTCTTTATTGAAGCTTGGCTATAGTCATGGAATGTTGACTTCATTTTATTTGAGTTTGGCCTTATCCAGGATAGTGCATTCCACTACGAAATCTACTAGTATTTGAGTTTTGATCAACGGTCGAGGTTGAAAGTTGATGTCAAATTTTGTAAGTTCAATTGTCCATTTCACGATTCTTCTAGAGGCATCTACTCGATGAAGAACTATCTTGATTGGCTAATCAGTGAGGAGGATTATGGTGTGCCTCTAGAAGTAAGGTTGGAGTCTTTGGGCTGTAATTAGTAGAGTATAAGTTAGTTTTTCTAGCTTAGTATACCTAGTCTCGACATCCCTCAAGACTCGACTTATGTAGTAGATCAGCCACTATACTTTTGCCTCTTCCTTGACTAAAACTGCTGTAAGGGCTATCGGAGAGACCATTAGGTACAAAAATAATTCTTCTTCAGATTCAGGCTTGGCCAGTAGGGGAGGTGAGCCATGGTAGCTTTTGAGTTCTTCAAAGGCCTGTTGACATTCAGTGTCCCAGCAGAAGTTCCTAAGCTATTTGAGGACTCAAAAGAAGGGCATACACCACTTAGTCGACTTTGAGATAAAGCGGTTCAAGGTTGCCACCTTTCTGATTAGGTGCTGAACTATCTTTATTGATTTTGGAGCGGTCATCTCTTGAATGGCCCAAATTTTTTTTGAATTTGCCTCAATTCCATGCCTTGATACCATGAACCCCAAGAATTTTATCGAAGTTACATCGAAGGGGCATTTAGTAGGGTTTAACTTCATCTTGTACTTTTGAAGAGTGCTGAAGGTTTCTTCAAGATCGACTATGTGATTTGCTGAGGTTCGGCTTTTGACAAGCATGTCATCTACATACACCTCCATGTTGTAATCGATCTGCTCCTTGAAGATCTTATTGACCAGGCGCTGGTATATTGCTCCTACATTTTTGAGTCCAAAAGGCATGATCCTGTAATAATAGAGACCATGGTCAGTAATAAAAGTAGTTTTTTTTTCATCCTCTGGTGCCATCCAAATTTGGTTATAGCTAGAAAAGGCATCCATGAAAGTGAAGAATTCATGGCCTGAGGTTGCGTCCACCAGTTGATCAATTCTAGGTAGAGGGTAGCTATCTTTTGGACAAGTTTTATTCAACTTCTTGAAGTCTATGCACATCTTCCACCTGCCATTCGCCTTCTTGATAAGGACTACATTCAAAATTTAGCTCAGATAGAAGACTTCTCAGATGAATCCGATCTTGAGGAGCTTGTCAACTTCTTCTATAATTGCCTTTTATCTCTTGAAGGCATGGCTGCGCACCTTTTTCTTTATCGATCGATGCTTGAGATCAACAGCTAGACGATATTCCGTGACTTCGGCATCAATTCCCAACATATCCATGGGGACCCAAGCAAAAACATTTGCATTTCTTTGTAGGAATTCGACGAGTTGCTCTTACACACTTGCTTCCAAATTGAAGCTGATCTGCACCGTGTTCTCTTTATTCCCATCATTCAGAGGACTGAGACAAGATCTTCCATTAGTTCTCTTTGTTCTTTTGTGAGGTCTTTCCGAACATCCAACCCATTGATTGGGCAAGGGTCGGGCTGCTCATTCTTTTGCAGGGCAATTGAATAGCAATGTCTTACCAGAGCTTGATCTCCTCTGACCTCTCCAATCCCATAACTTGTTGGAAACTTTATTTTCAAACAATAGGTTGACACTACCACCTAAGATATATTTAGACCAGGATGGTCGAGGATAGCATTGTAAGCTAATGGAGCTTTTACCATCAGAAAGTCTACTTGCATCTTGGATTGCTTTGGATATCATCCTGCAGCCACACTTAGAGTTATTACACCCTCAACTGGCACTGCATCTCTAGTGAAGCCAACAAATGGAGAATTCATTAGTCCAAGCCGGTTATTGGGTATAGATATTTGGAAGAAAGCATCATAGAACAACACATCGATCGAACTTTCATCATAAACAAGAATACGACGTACATCATAATCTGCTATGTTTAAAGTAATTACAACAGCATCATTGTGCGGGAATCGAACTACTTGTGCATCTTCTTCAGTAAAAGCAATGGACTCCTCAGTTCTCCATCTTTTAGCCAGTCCCTCAAACCCGCCAACCTCCTCTCGCTGAAGTCCCCTAGAGATGGTATTGATGTTGTCGAGAAGTGGTCGATCTTCTGGCTGCTCCTTCCTCCTTGGTAGTTCTGGTTGTGGTAACACCCTTGGCCGATCTTTTCTTACTTTGGATTAGCATCGCAGAAATTGGCCTAGTCCACCTCACTTGATAAGCTCTTTGATCTTGTCTTAGAGCTGAATGCATTCCTCTGTATTGTGACCATGATCACGATGGTAAAGATAGTACTTATTTGGATTACGCTTGTCAGGATGAGTGCGCATCCTCTCTGACCTCGGCAGCTGCTCCATGACTCTATCAGTACTCGAGTTTTTGGAGTATTGAGGAGAGTATAGTTATGGAACCTTCTAGGGAAAGAACTTCTTTATGCTCTTTTATCAGGGCTTCTTTATCGACGAGCTTGAGAAAAAGTTTGGACTCGCTTGCACTCAGGAAGAGTCCACGAGCGTGGTCGAACTTAATTCAGCCCTTCCTCAACCATGGGCTTGCTAAATTCATCCACTTGCCATTCTCTCATAGCTTCCTCATCCTTCAGTTTGAAGGCTTCTTCAGCTCAAGTGTAGCCTTCTACCCGAGCTAGTAGATCAGCAAAATTTTTAAGATACTTCTTTTTTAGAGAGAATAGTAGGTCATTCTTCTGAAGGCCGCCCTTTAAGATGGCCATGGCAACAGACTGGTCTAAATTTTGGACCTCCAATGCAGCGGTGTTGAAGCGATTGACATAAGCATAGATGGTCTCCCCTTCCTACTATTTGATATTGATGAGGGAGTCTGAGCCTTGTCTTAGATGTTGACTGTTGACAAAATGAGCCACAAACTGATGGCTCAATTGATTGAAGGAGAAAATCGTACTCGACTTCAGCACTGAGTACTAATTTCTTACTACCCTCTTAAAAGTAGATGAAAAAGCTTGGCATAGAATGGCATCAGATATGCCGTGGAGCAGCATCATAGTCCAGAAGGCCTCTAGATGGTCAACCGGATTAGTGGTCCTATTGTAGCTCTCGAACTAAGGGAGCTTGAAGTTCGATGGGATCAACTCTTACATGATTCTTTAGAAGAAAGGAGGATCAGTGCAGATGTTATCATCGTTAGTTGGGGCAACATGGCAGAGCTCTTCGATCCACCGATCCATTTTTTGAAGCTTTTGATCAAGGGCCTCATCTCGATCATGGATCTTGGAGGATTTCTGACTGTAGATGGAGAAAGTCTCTTCTGAAAAAGAGTCATGATCGGAACAGGGGCTCTTTGCTCTCTATTTTTTTTTTCAAAAGCGATGGGTTTGCTGATCTAAGTATGCCTCCTTGGGATTGGTTCTTGACATCCTAATGGAAGGTTTTCCAATCGGACTGCCATTGGAGGTTGTTGCATGGCCTGCACCATTTTGGTGAGGCCTTCGACCTGTTGCATCAATAGGTTAAATTGCTCTGAATCCATCATTATCATTGGTGGAGGAGGTTGTGGTGCTGGTGATGGTGTTGAAGTAGGTGGGTTTGGCTTAAATCTGGCAACAGAGATAGTGGATCTTCGAGTGGTCATTTTTTTTGAAGGCATATCCTTCCTCTAGCGCCAATCTTGTTGGTGTAGAATCTGATTGATGCCAGAGTGAGCTAGAATTGAGGGAGACGAGGCCACCATCGATGGTCTGCAAAACAAAATCCTGACCGAAGCTAGGGGTGGTGGCTCCAGCAGGACCCTCCGATGGTCAAGTCAGCTCTTTCGATCAATAGAAATGGAGTGCTCAAGAAATTAAGAAGCAGAGCAATGGAAAGAAAAATAAGAGCTTAGAGAAAATATATCTAGAGGATCTCTTTTATAGATCGAGCTTATAAAAACTGATGGTGACAACCATAATTGCTTGGTAGTGGGCTATTCAAGCCACGTGGAGTTTGTTATGGAAGGATGAGTTATTGTTTGTCGTAACTTGCAGACGATGGAGATTCCTTTACTGAAGTTTGGATGTAAGTTGGAGACTTCAGTGTATGTAGTGGACTCATGACTGGCCGAGGTTCATTGGAGCAAAGTCTAGCGACTTCAAGAAGTTCGAAAGCCTTCTAGGCTGCGTGCAAGCAAATGCCTCCTAAATTGAGATCTGAGGTTCTATGCTCCATCCTTTGTGGAGTGGTTGTAATGAATCAGTGATTTGATGGGATCCCTTTGGGTGGCTCCAGTTGACTGGTGTAGTAGGGACTAAGTAAGTTTGCGACTAGGAGTACTGTTGGGAGGAGAGTGACTGGAGGAGATCATCTAGAAGAAGAATGACTGGAGGAGTTCATCTCGAAAGATTCATACTGGAAGGAGCACTGCTAGAGGAATTTGTTTGAAAGGAGTTCAATCGAAAGGGGCGCATCATCCATGATACAAAACATCAACCATCTTCAAAATGTTTGAGATCGTCTGGCCGAACTTCTTTGGGGTTGTCCGCATATAGGTTGGTTTGCCTTAAGCTGGGAGCTGAATCTACGTAGGGGATGAGGTTCTTCTGGGCGATAGTAAGAAATTCGATTGGAAGGAACCTGCTTGGGCGACTGAAAGGAGTTCTATTGGTACAAGGCCGACTTGGGCGGAGTCGACTGGGAGAATATCGAATGGAAGGAGGTCGGCTGAAAGGAGCTTGCTTGCTGATCAAAAAGAATTCGTTTATGATGAATTCAGCTGAAGAAAATCATCCAAAGGAAACATGATCGGAGAAGATCGTCCGACTGGGGTGCGACTGGAGGAAAGGTCCAGTAGGTGTACACTGGAAGAATTCAGTAAGTCGGAGGCTGGAGGGAATTTGATTTTTGGGTGATTATCCGACAATTGAGAGGAGTTTGGATGATGAGGGAACTCGGTCGGTGATTGCTAGGGGTGGACAATCAGGATACTTTTGCCACTCATCCATTCCTTTGAAGCTTAGCCATTCTTGAGGTTGCCTGATGGCCAATAAAAGAGGGACAGGGTCTTTTGCCAGCACATCCAAAATCCTCGATACAAGAATTTAAGGGTCCTCTACTCTTCACAGGTTGTCGAAGTTCATCCAAGAAGAGGCTCTATCATCCAGTCAGGGTGTGTCGAGTTCGAATACTTGATTGCCTAGAGGGCCACCATCACCATTCGAGCTTGTTCAGGTAAAATCCATAAGAGCTTCGTAGATTCCAAGGTTATCTGAGAAAGTTGATGATCGGAATATGGAAGGTTGGCCAACAAGTCCAAGTTGGAGGTCTGCGATCTTGATGCTCAGTAGGAATTCCACACTGATCGAAGTCAGCCTTGGTTATCACCGTCGGATGGGGTCACCCTAAGACTTGGTGTCATGTGGGACTTCGGCAGGTGAGGGTTTGCCCTCAACAATATCAGAACCTAAGTTCATTATTATATGATTATTTTTGCATGTTTAGATTATTTCTTAGATTAGATCTAATTTATAATCTGATTATTCAATCTATAATTAAAAATCATGATCACATGAACTGATTATAAGGTTGTCCTGCTGTAAGATTTATCCCTTATAGTGGAGAGATTATTCTAGTTCATGTAGATCTATTTTTTATCATAAATTTGTTCGATATGATCTAATTGTATTTATGATTTTTTAAATTTAAAAAAGTTTTAGATCTAAAAATAAAAGTTTTAGATTGCATGGACTGATTATAAGATTATCCTATTGTAAGATTTATCCTTTACAGTAAAGAGGTTGTCCTAGTACATGCTGATTTAAAATATTGATCATAAAATTTTAGATTAGATTTAAAAAATTTTATGATCTGATTAAAAATATTTTAATCTAATTTTAATCATCATAAATATGTTAGATTTGATCTAAGGTAATTTATGATTGATTGGAGTTGAAACTATTTCAATTACATGAACCTGTTTAGACTAGATTTAAAGTAGTTTCATGCTTATCTTACTTGCATATTGATTATTAATTAAACATGCAATTTGGTTGGTAGAACCATGTTATAAAAATATTTTACAAACATAAAAATTATTTTTGAAAAACCAAACCCCAACCCTTGCCTAAAACTTAATTAAGAATTAAGAAGTTATTTGATTAGGATCTAGGATTGTGAATTGAAGATCCTAAGACACAAATCATAACACACTAGGTTAAATGGGTTAGTAGGACTTAGGTCTATTAATTGGGTTAGACCTAGGATTAGATTAAAGAATGAACTTAATTAGAGAATTGACTAAATCTAATCAATTGTTATCTTAGATTAGATCAAGGATTCTCTAGATTAATTATAATAGTTGTAGTTGGTCATGTCCATATCTTTAACGAGATCCAAAATGAACTTGATTCTTGGCTATGCGATCTAGCATAAACTATTAGGTTGATCTAATTGGGATAATTAAACCAATTGGTATCTAAGATAAACTAGATCGATAGTCTTTAATTAGCAGCCCGCTTACCTAGTTATTTCTGATGGTGTCTAAGGCAAGCTTTGGTAGAGACCCCCATTGATCGAACTTACCTGGCCTCCTAGTGAAATTATATTTTGATCGGATCATTTGACTATTCGAGCTGACTCATGTCAGCTAGGTAAATCAATATGACTGATTTAGGTGCTCCTAGATCAGCTTATTATTGGTCTCCCTTAAGCTGACTTGGAGAAGCCAGTGGAAGGATCATGACAAGCTAGTTCATCTGATCTTTTCTCTTTCTTAAATTAAAATTTTTTAAAATTATTAGGTCTTTAAAATAAAATAGTTATAGTGATAACTAAATCATAGCCTTCCATTAAGTAGATGATAATGGGTCAATTAGTTAGATAATCATTGGAGGCCCATAGGCCTAGTGCTTATTCGCTAATGGAATTATCATTCATAATATGATTTTTTGGTTGTGTCTCTCTAAATGATGATTAAGTTGACCAATCATAGTTAGACTTAATCATTCATTAGATAGAAGATCAAGTATGATCATGTTAATAGTTAGACCTAAGCGAGACTTTCAGTGGAGGCCCTAGCCTACTGAAATGATACCCGGGATAAAATTAAATTACTAAAAATTATTTAGAGAAATAATTGATTATGAATTTACTCTTAGATGTACATGGGTTGATCAACCATAGTTGGACTTGTGTGCGGTCTATGTAGATTCTAGTATCCACCAAGAAATTAGGATAATTCCTCAAATTAGAGGTAGAAGCTACCAGTTTGAATAAAATAGTGGAAGAACCTTTTAATTAAAGTTCAAATTTTTAAGTTTAATGAATCAATTACTGTTACTCCAAGAATTGATTTTGATGATTATAAAATATTTGAGAGGATTACTAATGATTTTGGCTTGGAAAAAGATTTATTGTATTTCAGGAGCAAAATTATAATTTTATCAAGTTCTGATTCGAAGGCCTCAAGAACAAGAATAGAAGATTTGTGATCTATTGAAGGCAATTTCATATTTTTAAATGTATAAATTGAGAGAAAATCAAGTTTGAAGAAAAGGGTCGACCTAAGGATCGACTCCTGTCAAAAGGGGTTGAATGGCATGCTTTTCTTTGACTGGCACACCAAAGGGGTCGACCCCTAGGTCATCCCCTATGCCAGAGGTTGACCTAGGGGTTGATCTCTACTATTCCAAAGGCTAAATTTATAGAATAGGGTTTTACGACTTTCTATCATAGAGGTTGACCCCCAGGTCGATCCCTATGCAAGGGACGACCTAGGGGTCGACCCCTGCGATGGAAAAACTCCATAATGACTATTTTTTAGTCCATTTTGATCGCATTTAATACACATTTAAAGTCCTTCAATGGCTCTAAACCTATCTAGATTTTTCTCTATTATTTATTGAAGATATATAGGCTTAAAATGGAGAGAAGAAAATAAGATATTCAAACATTCATTTCAGTCCTAAGCAAAAAGCCCTCTTTAAGCAAAAAAGCTTTCATTTCAAGCTCACCAGTCCCTCAAAAGCTCATTCAAGTCTTCAACAACCTTAAGAGAAATCAAAAAAGTTTTTTCTTTATTGTGTAAAGTGTTCTTAAAGCTTTTATTTGCTCATTTAAGGAGCTTAAGTTGTATTTATTGACATAAACTCTTATTCTCTGCTCTTTGAGTTGTTTTATATTTTGGAAGGATTTTAAAACTTAGAAAGATTGATCCTAACCTTGAATAGGATTGTATTGGGTTGGCTTGTATCCAAAAAATAAATGTTCTAGCTTGGGATAGCTAGGGTTGGAAGTTTCTAATGTTGTATTCAGTTTGAATACATTTAGTGGATTTAAATTTTCAAGTAGGAGCTTGGAAAGTGGATGTAGGTACAAGGTTGGCATTGAACCATTATAAATCTTGTTTGTTTATGGTGTGTTTGTCCTCTCTATCTTTACATTGTTATATACTTACTCTCTTGATATTCACTTCTTCTCTACACTTAAAATACTTATCACATATTACTTGCATATCATCATATAATCTTTATAACTCTAAATTAGTTTTAAAATTTTAAAAATCTAATTCACCCCCTCTCTTGGATTGCGTAGCTGGGCAACAAGTGGTATTAGAGTCTGGTGCTTTAGTACTATTTTGATTTAACCATCAAAGAGCTAAAGATCTATGGCAATCCAAGTTATTATCTCTCTAGCCGATGGGCAGTCCACAAACCGACCTTCACTTTTCAATGGATCAAACTATACCTATTGAAAAGCTTGGATGAGAATATTTATACAAATACTTGACTATGATATATAGAGTATTATAGTTAATGGATCATACATACATACTAAGATAATTGATGGTGTAGAATCAACCAAACCCGAAAGATAATGGGATGAGGTTGATAAGAAAATGGCTCAACTTAATGCAAAAGCCATGAATATTTTATATTGTGCTTTAGATGCTAATAAATTTAATTACATTTCAACATGTATATTGGTTAAGAAAATATGAGATATGTTAGAAGTAACACATGAAGGTACTAATCAAGTTAAGAAGTCAAAAATTAACATGCTTGTGCACAAATATGAACTCTTTAAAATGGAGCATGATGAATCAATAATTGAAATGTTTATTCATTTTATGAATATTATTAATGATCTAAAAAGTTTTGGTAAGTCTTATTCTAACA
This sequence comes from Cocos nucifera, assembly GCA_006176705.1. NCBI lineage: Eukaryota > Viridiplantae > Streptophyta > Magnoliopsida > Arecales > Arecaceae > Cocos > Cocos nucifera. The sequence continues at coordinate 107,506 of QRFJ01000526.1, read as the reverse complement.
GCAATCTTATGAGAAAGATTCTTAGATCTTTACCAAGAACTTGAGAGGCCAAAGTGACCTCAATCCAATAAGCCAAAGATTTGAATATTTTATCCTTAGAGGAACTTTTAGGATCGCTAATGACACACGAGCTAAACATGAAACAACATCAAGAAGAAGAAGACAATAGCCCTCAAATCCATCACTCAATAAGATAAGGGATCCGATGAAATAGAAGAAGAAGAATAAGATGAAGAATTAGCCCTCATCACTAGGAAGTTCAAGAAATTTTTGAAGAAGAGAAAATAAGGGATGAGGAAGAGCCCACCTACCAAAGGGGAGCATAGCAAGAAAAAGTATAAGGAGCAACCTCTTATTTATTGTGAATGTAAGAAACTGGGATACTTTAGATCCGAATATCCACAACTCAAAAAGGGCACCAAGAAGTATAAGAAAAAGGCTATGGTGGCTATACGGAGTGATAGTGATGACTTAAGCTTTGAAGAAGAAGTTCATGAACAAGTCAACTTGTGCCTTATGGCACATGAGAATGAGGTAAATGCTGAAATCTTAAATGAATTTACATTTGAAGAACTTCAAAAAATCTTCTATGATTAGTAGATGATTTAAAGAAGTTGAAAGCTGATAAGTACCATAAAATTATCAATAAAAATATTAATTTATTAGTTAATTTATATTTATTTTTAAAAATTAATAATCAATTTATACATATTTTTGAGAAATTAATATTTTTATTAATTAAAAAATAATTTAAAAAATTTTAAAAAAATAATAAAAATAAAAAAATAAAATATTATTATCATTCAAAAGAGCTCATTTTTTTTATTGTAATGAAACAAGTTTGAAGCAAATCAGAGCTAAAATGGACCAAATATGAATTTTTTTTTAAAAAATATTAAAATAAAAAAAATGGCTCAACCGGCTCCGCAAGTCAAGCCATCAAAGCCAACTCAGCCACAAAAGTTGATCAGCCATCCATGATCCAGGCATGGACCGCTAGCTCAGTAGAGGTCAGCCAGTCGGAGCCTGCCACATGGTGGACCTAGACCCTTAAGGGTTTATAAAAAATCTATCACGGCTCACGAGGTATTTTCGTCATTTCAAGCGGCAAAGACAAGTGCTGATTCATTATGGTGTGTGGTGAAGCCGGTTTTTATGATCCATAGCTACAAGAATTGCACCATCCTATGGTCCAGATTGATGTCGGTCCAGATTCAATGGCCAGGATAGTTTCCAGCTTTGATTTGATTTCCCAGCCCTCATATAGTGCAATCTGACTATCAGGAGCCATCTAGTGTTCGATCTAATAGCCAGATTTAGCCCAAAAGATGATCCAATGACTGCTTTTTATTCCTTGTTTGATTTGATTTCAAACTTCACCAGATGTGTGATCGGACAGCGGATAGCGCTCCAGACAGTGATCTGACGGTCTAAGAAGCACCCAACTTGATTAAAACACCCAGAACTCCAATTAATAATTAGATTTCCTCCTAATTAACATGATCAGATGGCCAAAACTTAATTTGATCTGATCTGAGCTTATAGACATCCGAGAGGAAGAGCTGGGCTTCTACACCATCTTTCTACCAACGTCGATCCAAGATCAAAGATCAGCTTATTTTAATTTTTATTTTTTTTCTTTTTTTTTTAAATTTTATAAATTTAAATTATAACCTTTTTAATTAATATAATATTTATTTTTATACTCTTTAATTTTATGCTCTTTATTTTTATTATAATTTAATTTCTATATTTTAATTATTTCTCTTTATTTTACTGCAAGTAGATGCTAAGATCTAAATAGTAGATCCTAGTACTAAGTTTATTTTTCTACACTATTTAAATTTTGCTTTTAATTTTTAACTTTAATTTTATTTTTAAATTTTTTTTTATAAAATTAAAGATTTTAAATCTAAAATACTACCTTCTCTATGGATTTGACCCAACTCACTGCTATCTATATATTTTTAATTATTTTAAGAAGTCAAATTAAACTGATAAACACAATATCTTAACGACAACATTACGCTCTTATCAAGTTTTTGGTGTCATTGCCGAAAATGACACGATATTAAAATTTTTGATTTCTTTGATTTTCTTGTAAATAAATTACAAATAATTTTTATTTTTTTAATTTTTGTAAATATTTTTTACTAACTTTTTCTTCTTTATTTTACAAAAAAAAAGAAAAGAAAACAAAAGAGAGAAAACAAAAAGATTTGGGCAAGGAGGAAGCTTCTAATCCTACTTGGTGAGATCAATCCTAACCCTAGATTTTATTATTATTATTATTATTTTTAAATTAATCTAAAAAATATCTACTTAAATTTAATTAAAAGCTTCATGATAAGATTAGAAATCCTAATTGCTTGGAGCATACATCATGTTAGTTTTATTTTTATTTTCTTTTTGGTGATCGCTGGAGACAAGATAAACTCTTCAAGTTTAATTTAATTGCATGCATCTAGTTTAAGTTGCATAGAACCTCTTGTTGAAAGTGATTGTGCATATGCATCTTTAAATCAACTTAAGGGCAATACCCAATTAAATAAGATAAGATGGAGATTTGATCATCCTTCCTTGGTCCATAAATAATCAACCAGCATCTTGCATTAATCTAAGCCTTTAAATTAAAATTAATTAGACGTTAGTCCTAGGAACTCGAGCTCAATAGGATAAGAAATTCTAAAAGTTGGATCAGATTAAGGTTAGTCAACTTAACTGGTGTTTAAGAAAAGTGGTTTAGGGATGATTGGGTTCGAAGGAAGGTGGTTATCTAATTGATTTCGTTAGCTTTTCTGACCAAGCATAATTGATATCTAAGGCAAGCAATGGGAGACCCCCACTGACCTTACACTTATCTGATGAGTTGATTGGCTGATCTTACACTTGGAGGGCTTGAAAGTGACCTTGACAGTTAGGAGCTGTCTAGATCTAGGATAATCTTTAGTCAGGATTGATTAACCAACTTGATTGCTACCAATATTAAAGTTAATTAAAACTAATTTTTCTCTCTCTTTTTAGCTCTAGGACTCCTTAGGATCTCTTCTTTAGAACTTTTCTTTCTTCTTCTTTTCTCCTTCAAAAATAAAATAAAATAAAATAAAAATTAAATTAAATTAAATTAAAATTTTAATTTAATTAAATTAAATTAACTAAAAAATTATTAAAAATAATAATTAAATTAAATTAGATTAAATAAAAAATAATAATTAAATAAATAAAATAATAAAAAATTAAAAAATATTAAAAAATTAAAAAAATAAAATAATAAAAAATATAAAAAATAATAAAAATACTCTAAAAAAATTTTGAACCATATATTAGGATTGTACTAATACATATATGGTAGAAAATCGCTTTACCTGATCTAGTTGAACCCAACTATAAAATTGAAAGACTGAATCGTATTAAATTCAATAACCAAATAGCTGAAAATTTTAGAGAACCACCTAAGCAGATGAAGAAATACTTTATTTCTTCCATCTATAATCCATCAATTTATATCCAATTATCTAAAATTCATGCTATCCATTATGAGATCAAGCCGACCATAATTCAGATGCTCCCATCTTTCTATGGAAGCACTAACGAAGATCCTTATAAGCATCTGGATGAGTTTTTAGAAATCTGCTCTATGGTAAGGATTCAAAATTTAATTGAGGATGCCCTTAGACTAATCTTATTTCTTTTTTCATTAAAAGACAAAGCCAAGTACTGGCTTGGCACAATAGGGAGACCAATTAAAACTTAGGCTGAATTACAAAGTAAATTTCTTAAGAAATTTTATCCCATAGATTGAACCAACATTATAAGGTGAGCTATCACTAGATTTGCTCAGCTTTTAGGAGAACAAATTCACAAGTCATGGGAGAGACTTAAGAAACTTATTAGAAAATGCCAATACCATGGTCTGTCTAAGTGGTAAATAGTTTAAGCTTTCTATGAGGGTTTAGGAGATCAATATAGATAGTTGGTAGATGCATCATGTGGAGGTGCATTTATAAATAAAAGTGAGGATGAAGCCTATATTTTGTTTGAAATCTTGAGTGAAAACTCAATTAATCATGCTTCATTATCTTTCTACCAAAAATGGGCAAGAATGTATGAGATCAAACATCCAGAAACTTGTTCTAAGGCCGACCTGAACCTAATAGCCTAAAAATTAGATAAAGTGGACCTTCTTGCTCAGAAATTAGATCAAGTCCTAACCATAAGTCAACAATCTCTTGCATAATTTATATCATCTTCTAAGTACCAGGAGATTTGTTCAATCTGTGCTAGCCCAACCCATCATGTGAGTGAATTTTTTATGGCTGCACAGTTTTTATCTTTTATCCAAGAACAAATTCAAGCAGCTCAAGGCTACTCCAAGCCTGTTAGTGATCCTTTTTCAAATCCATATAACCCAAATTGAAAAAATTATTCTAATTTTTCTTGGATATCCCAACTGACTCAGGCTCAGATACAAATTCCATCTGTTAGGCCCCAATATCAAAATTATGCCTATAATAGTTATCAGCCTAGTCAATCCACTCAACCATTACATTATAATCAGCCACCATACCTATCTTCTCAATAGATCAATCTAGCTGACGATAGATTTAACCAACTTCAATAATTAATTTTGACTCAACAGCAATCTATCATCAGGCTAGAAGCTCAAATTGGACAACTAGCTGAATCTAATATGAGGAAAAAATTAGGTCAATTATCGAGCCTACCAATTACAAATCCTATAAATAATCCATCCATTATTTACCAACCACCTAGACTAAATTATCAATCTAATGTCCCACTTAAGAATCTCCAATTAGAGAATGCCAAAGTAATTTCTCAACTTAAAAGCTATAGGATTCTTATGGACCCATACCAAGATCAGGTGAGAGAGGCTAGTACTGATGCTAACTAAAATAAAAATTTAGAGAAACATGTTAGTACTGAGACTAACCACATAGAAGAATCTAAGTTCAAAACTGGTACTGATGCTAGTTCCAATTTAAGTGAGGCTGACATAGGAAAGAAGAGAATAGATGATTTATCTGAGACCTATAAACTAAAAGTCCTATTCCCTTCAATCCTAAAAGCCGGTTCTTCTTATTAAAACCAAGAGGCAAATAATGAAAAATCAATAGAGTTATTTAAGCAAGATCATATTTATTTACCTTTATAATTAAAATAGTCTTTAATCATCCTTCCAGTACCCATTGTATCAAACTTAACTCCTAATACAAAAACTCAAATCATGAGCATTCTAGAAGGATAAATAGGAGAAATTCTTGAAAAATAAGGGACTGAGAATGGGGTCACAAAATATGTTCCCAAATTTAATAATGAATATATTAATAAAGGGATCATAGACTATCTTTCTGAGATTGGCAATCCAAAATTATAAAATTTATCAATCTAATATTTGATACAAGATAGTAAGCTACCATATGTCTGGCTGAAGATGGAAAACTTAGCGCTTATTGGGAGGCAACCTAATATTTAATTTTTTTATCTAATTTATTTATTTTTAATTTATTTTCTTTTTAGAATATTTTGAATAAAGTTGGAGGGAGAGCTCAAATTTTTAAAGGCATATGCTGGACCTATACATTGAGTCAGGTGTATTCTTTTTTTTTCTTTATTATACCCTTTATTTTTTTTTCTTCATTGAGAATAATGTCGATTAAGTTTAAAGAAAAGAATAATAAAAATTTTTAATTTTTTAAGTTCTTAAAAAAGTTAGTATTTAGTATTTAGACATTTGATTATGCTTAAGAATCAAATTAAATGAAGTATTTTTAAAAGAAAATTGATGCATAGATCAAAAAATTTATGAGATATTGAAGGATCAAGTATTAAGAAAACTCAATAAAGAGTTAAGTCTAGAACATAAAAAGCTTTTTCTTTGAGCATTTTTAATTTTTTCTACTAGCATCAAAGAAAAATCTATTTTTTATGGGCTTGTGTAGGATAACTATATTTTTTTATATAAAAATTTATTAAAATAAAATAATTTTCAAGTACTTCTCATCGAGTAATCGAGCCTTTTTGCCTATGCAAGCATTGAGTTTCGCATCAAAAGATGGAAAGGACAAAGAAGCTCATTGTAAAGCTAGTTTTAACTTGTAGCCTGTTTGATTCGAGCTAGTAAGTTTGAGGGGTATTCTATACCTAGTGCCCTAAAGCCAACTAATTTGGGAGTCATTGGTCCAAGACTCACTACATGGATCAAATAAAAAGCTTAAGGGATTAAGACATTCAATAGTGGTATAATATTAAAAAAAATAATTTTTCACTGAGTAATTGAATTATGTTGCCTAAGTAAGTAATGATATTTGCATCAAAAAATGAATAATATAAAAATAAAAAATTAATAAATGAAGGATGGAAGTAGCAATACACTTGCCCATATGAAAGTTTAGACAAATTAGAGATAAAGATAGGATGATTTAGAAAAAATTCAAAAAAATTTGATGTTCTTCATTTAATTTTTTTTATTGATAAATATTAATATCCCAATGATATGTCTCACTTATGCTCTACTGAATATCAATGATTATTTTAAAAATTATTTAGATAAAATTTAAAACTCTAAAGTTAAAAGATATCTAAAACTAAATTCTTTCTTTATTCAAAGACGAGCAAAGCTTAAGTTGGAGGATGTGATAAGTACCATAAAATTATCAATAAAAATATTAATTTATTAATTAATTTATATTTATTTTTAAAAATTAATAATTAATTTATATTAATATTTTTATTAATTAAAAAATAATTAAAAAAATAAAAAAATAAAAAATATTATTATTATTCAAAAGAGCTCATTTTTTTGATCGTAATGAAATAAGTTTGAAGTAAATCAGAGCTAAAATGGATCAGATATGAATTTTTAAAGAAAAAATTAAAATAAAAAAAGAAAAATAGCTCAACCGGCTCCGCAAGCTAAGCCACCAAGCCAAGCCAAGCTGTTAAAGTCAACTCAGCTGCAGAAGTCCAACAATCGGTCCATGATTCAGGCATGGACCACCAGCTCAGTAGAAGGCGGTCAGTAGGAGCCTGCCACGTGGTGGACCTAGACCCTTAAGGGTTTATAAAAAATCTATCGCGACTCACGGGATATTTTCATCATTTCAAGTGGCAAAGATAAGTGCTGATTCATTATGGTGTGTGGTGAAGCCAGTTTATGCAGTCCATAGCTACAAGAATTGCGCTATCCTGCGATCTAGATTGATGCCGATCCAGATCCAATGGCCCAAGTGGTTTCCAACTTTGATTTGATTTCCCAGCTCTCATATAGTGCAATCCGATGATCAAGAGCCATCCAGTGTTCGATCTAACGACTAGATTTAGCCTAGAAAATGATCCAACGACTGCTGTTTATTCCTTGTTTGATTTGGTTTTAGACTTCACTAGATGCACGATCGGACAGTGGATAGCACTCCAGACAGCGATCCGACGATCCAAGAAGCTCTCAACTTGATTAAAACATCCAGAACTTCGATCAACGGCCAGATTTTCTCCTAATTAATGTGATCGGATGGTCAGAACTTAATCTGACCTGATCTGGGTTTATACATATCTGATTTTGATGATTTTTGGATCATTGAATTCCTATTGAATGGCCAGATTTCACCAGACTTCACTAGATTCATCTAGAAGCTATTTTAATCCAAATTTTACTTAGATTCTTATACAAACATTAATCAAAACTCTTCTTAGTCCCATATTGCCTACAATAAAAGACTTTAACCCTCCAACACCTATAAATAAGATCTTATGGCTTTAGAATTTATTATTTTCGATTAAGGTGAAGCTTTGGTATAAGATAGAGCCAGGCTTTGGTTAATGGCTACTTCGATGCAACTGGTATCGAGAGAAAGAGCTGGATTTCTATACCATCTTTCTGCTAATGTCGATCCAAGATTAAAGATCAACCTATTTTAATTTTTATTTATTTATATTTTAAATTTTATGTATTTAAATTAAAAACTTTTTAATTAATATAACATTTATTTTTATGCTCTTTAATTTCATGTTCTTTATTTTTATTATAATTTAATTTTTATATTATAATTATTGCTCTTTATTTTACTGTAAGTAGATGCTAAGATCTAAATAGTAGATCTTAGTACCAAGTTTATTTTTCTACACTATTTAAATTCCACTTTTAATTTTCAACCTTAATTTTATTTTCAAAATCTCTCTTTTTTATTTGTAAATCAAAGATTTCAAATCTAAAATACTATCTTTCCTATGGATTCGATCTGACTCACTGCTATTTATGTATTTTTAATTATTTTAAGAAGTTAGATTAAATTGATAAATATGGTGTCTTAACGACAACATCGTGCTCTTATTAGAAGCTAAAAATAAAGAACTCAAGTTGAAGAATCAATTCTTACTAAAAGAAAATGAAAGTATCTCAAGCAAAAAACTAGTTTTAACTCAAGAGAATCTAAATTTAAAAAATAAAATTAATAAGTTAAAATTGATAGTTAAAAAATTTACTTTGAGCTCAAATAAACTTCATATAATTCTTGAAAATCAAAAGATCGTTTATGATAAAGCCAGTCTAGGCTATAATCTCCTAAGAAAATAAAAATTTTTAAAAAATATTTTTATAAATTTATAAAGTAATAAATTTTTAAATATTACTTGCTTTAAATATGTTAAACTAGGACTCAAATTATATATATATTTTTCTAATAATTCAAATGTAAAAAAATATAGATTCCAAAAGGAACCATTGTAACTAACCTTAAAGGATCTAAGAAAACTTAGGTACTTAAAGTAAAGACTTGATTTTGCATATAGGTGTGTCTTGCATCTAAGAAAGAAAATCGAAGATGATATCTTGATAGCGGATGCTCAAGACACATGACTGGTGATGAGTCTCAATTCATCATACTTGATGCTAAAAATGGAGGAATGGTCATCTTTGGAGATAATAGCAAAAAAAAGATCATTGGTATAAGTAACATTGGTACCACTCCCTCCAAGTATATTGAAAATATTCTATTAGTAGATGGTTTGAAACATAATCTCTTAAGCATTAGTCAATTTTATGATAAGGGTTACAAAGTCATTTTTGAATCTTCATTGTGCGCTCATTGTAACTAGTCCCAATGATGATGACATTAAATTTGTTGGGCATAGGCATGGTAATATTTATATGGTAGATTTGAATAATCTTTTTATGATAAATATGCAATATTTAGTAGCTATGAATGCCAAAATTAATGAGACTAGTTGGCTTTGGCACCATAGGTTTACATATATTAGCATGCATTCACTTTCAAAGCTTATTAAAAAAAATTAGTTACTAATTTACCAAAATTAAATTTTAAAAAAGATAAGATTTGTGATGCATGCCAACTAGGTAAACAAACTAAAGTTTCATTCAAATCCTAGAACATTATTTCAACTTCTAGGCCATTAAAATTATTGCACATGGATTTGTTCGGTCCTACAAGAACTACAAGCTTAGGTGGAAAGCATTATGGTTTTGTTATTATCGATGACTTTTCATGTTTTACATGAATTTTCTTTTTGACACATAAAGATGAAACCTTTCAAGTTTTCATAAAGTTTTACCAAAAAGTTATAAATGAAAAAGGTCTTTCAATTCAAAGCATTCGAAGTGATCATGGAACCGAATTTGAAAATAAAGAATTTAAAAAATTTTATGATGAAAAAGATTTAGACTATAACTTTTCAGAACTTAGGACACCTCAACAAAATGGGATAGTAGAAAGAAAAAATAGAACACTAGAAGAAATGGCCCATATCTTGTTATGTGAAAGCAACCTCTCAAGATATTTTTGGATGGAAGCAATTAACACAACATGTTACATCTTAAACCATGCTTTAATTAGACCAAATTGAAGAAAACATCCTACGAGCTTTGAAAAAGAAGAAAACCAAACATTGCATATTTTCATATTTTTCATTGCTGATGTTTTGTTTTGAATAATGGTAAAGAGAGATTAGAAAAATTTGATGCAAAATTTGATGAAGCTATTTTCCTTGGTTACTCCTCTAGCAAAGCATTTAGAGTTTTTAACAAAAGAACTTTAGTAGTAGAGGAGTCAATACATATTATTTTTGATGAAACTAATGATCTTCCATCAAAGAAGAGTGAACGTATTGATGATGCAGGTTCTATTATAGATGGGATGAAGGAGCTCATCCTAAAGGACTCAACAATCTAAAATAAAGAAGAATATGAGAACAAACAAGAGGATGAAGGTGAAGAACAACAAGAATAATCTCAAGGTATAAATGATCTACCAAGAGAATGGAGGTATGATCACAATCATCCCAAAGAATTAATTATTGGTGATCCTACACATGAAGTAAGAACTTGTTCTTCACTTAGAGATGCATAAAATCATTTTATATTTATTTCTCATTTTGAATCTAAAACTATAGATGAAGTTGAAAAATATTATAATTGGATAAATGCAATGCAAGAGAAACTTAATCAATTCGAAAGAAATAATGTATGGACCTTAGTATCAAAATCTAAAAATCATCCAATAATTGGTATAAAATGGGTATATAGGAATAAATTGGATGAAAATAAAAATATAATTAGGAATAAAGCAAGATTAGTTGTAAAGGATTACAATCAAGAAGAGAAAATTGATTTTGATGAGATCTTTGCACTTGTTGCTGGATTAGAAGCAAATAGATTTTTACTTGCTTATGTATGCTTTATAAATTTTAAGTTATTTCAAATGAATGTTAAAAGTGCTTTCTTAAATAGATATATTATCGAAGAAGTTTATATAGAATGACCTCCCAGTTTTGAAAACCATGCCTTTCCTAATCATGTTTTCAAATTAAACAAAGCATCATATGGTTTAAAATAAGCACCTAGGGCTTGGTATGAAAAGTTAAGTAAATTTTTGCTTAATAATGGTTTTTCAAGAGAAAATGTAGATACAACCCTTTTCATTAAAAAGGATCATGATGATATCTTAGTTATATAAATATATGTTGATGATATTATATTTAGGTCTACTAATGAAACTCTTTGTCAAGATTTTGCTAAGCTCATGCAGGATGAGTTTGAGATGAGCATGATGGGTGAACTAACATTCTTCCTCAGACTTTAAATCAAACAAATAAGGAAGAAGATCTCCATCACCCAAAGCAAGTACACAAGAGAGATACTCAAAAGATTTGGGATGGAGAGCTCCAAAACCATTGGCACCTTCATGAGCCCATCATGTAAACTTGACAAGGATGAAGGAGGTAAAAGTGTTGATTTAAAATTTTATAGAGGCATGATTGATTCTTTATTATATTTAACTACTAATAGACTAGATATCATATTTAATGTTTGCTTATGTGCTCATTTTCAATCAAATCCAAAAGAATCACATTTAAATGCTGTTAAAAAGATACTTAAATACCTAAAAAGAACTCAAACCCTAGGATTATGGTATTCTAAGAATTCATCTATTGATTTAATAGAATATTTTGATGCAAACTTTGCTGGATGTAGATTAGACAGAAAAAGTACTAGTGGAACTTGCTAATTTCTAGGTGTTAACTTAATCTCTTGATTTAACAAGAAGCAAAATTCGGTAACATTATCTACGACTGAGGTCGAATACATTGCAGCTGAAAGTTGTTGTGTATAAATCTTATGGATTAAGCAACAACTTGAGGACTTTGACATCAAACTTAAAAAAACTTACATAAGATGTGATAATACTAGTACCATTAATTTAACTAAAAATCTAATTCAACACTCTAGGTCAAAATATATTGAAATTAGGCATTATTTTATAAGAGAATATGTCCAAAATAATGATATATTTCTTGATTATGTTTGTACTAAAAAATAATTGGCTGACATATTTACAAAGACCTTAAGTGAGGATAGATTTTATGAAATTAGGAGAGAATTAGAAATTCTTGATCCATTAGCCTAAACATCTTTATGATTCCAAGTTTTTTTTTATCAAATCATCTTGAACCAAATTTTGGGCTTTAATCTCATCTTTCAACCTTTAAAATGCTCAAATTTATACTTCTTTTGATCAATCTCATGAATGAAGTTCCACTCTTGAAGTTTCACATTTTTCTAAAATTTTTTCATCATTTTTTTTGATTTTTTTTTGTGTCATGGGTCAACTTAGAGGGTGACCTTTGGGCATTTTAGTCTTTTCTCATTAAAACCCATCGGGCACGTTGTTTGTTTGGGATTTTAAGTCTTTTTTTTTTGGCCGAACGGGCTGACCTCTTCTTCTTTCCCTGTTCTTCCATTCAATCATCCAAAAACCCACCTCTATTCCTCCCCAAATTGGCTAAAATCCCTTCAAAATCCCTCTTCCAATTTGTTCTTCTCTTCAAATTGCCCATTTAGGAACCGAATCCCTCTCCATTTTCTCCCATTTTGGGTGGATTCAAGGCTTCTAGCAAACCCTTGCTCCAAAGTCTACCGTCGGCCTTTCTCCTCCAAATCTTCGCTCTCCCTCCAAAAACCTCTTCCACTCTACCTCTCTTGAGTGTCTTGAACCTATAGTAAACCTTTCTTGGTCGGAATGGCGCTCAAGATGAAGTTGCCACAGAGGAGAAAATCGGTTTGTAGCTTAGAGGAAGATCTCCAACCTCAACTCCCGATCCTGTTCCAGCATCCTCACCATCTCCTCTCACTCCAAGCAAGGTACCTCTATCCGACTATAGAGTAGAACCCGGGAAGAACATAGATTTCAAGTTTATTGAAAATGAAGGGTTCTCCATTAGGTCAAAAATAAAAAATCAGGGATGAAAATTTTACTGTCTGTTAAAGGAGAATGCTTATGTTGATCTGGTTAGAAAATTTTATTTGAATCTAAATTATTCTAATGGAACAGTAAGGTCCTCTGTGAAAGGAGTTGACATAGCTCTTGATCCATTTCATTTGGGATAAATTCTGCACCTGTCTTGTGAGGGTTATACTGGTATGGAGCTCATAAACAAAGAAGAGGGAGTGAGAGTTATTTTAGGAAGAGATTTTATTGGTAGTTTAAACAAGTTAGAAGCAAAAATACTTTCAGTAGAAATGAGGTTGTTGCATCACATGGTGACCAAATTATTTATCCCTAGAAGTGGTAGGCATGATTTCTTATCAAGTAGGGACGTATGCATTATGTACTATGTGATCACTGAGACCCCCTTGAACCTTCCTATTTTGATGATTGAGGCCATGAGGGAGACATTGAATAGATCCAAGGCTCACTTGCCTTATGGTATGGCCCTTATCTTAGTCTTTAGGAGGTTCGAAGTTAGTTTTGAGGGGGAGGCTATCACCAGATTATCACACACTGATACCATCAACTGCCACACACTGCATCGCATGAAATTTTCAAAGATTGATGGCGGTTGATCGAAGGGTATTGAGGAGGAGGAGAGAGCAGAGGAGGAGGGACTGTCTTCACCTCCTCGTGATCATAGAACATCTCTTAATATTTAGTTCGTGTCTGATCATGAGGCTAGTCCCTCAGAGTCAGTGAGGAGGGATGCACCAGTACCACCATTAGAGAGTAGAGATATAGTTGCCAGATTTTTAGATAACCAGCTCAGGATAATTGCCGATCGGATGTTTTAATCGATTGCCAACATTTTATCTCAGGAGATGGCGGATCTCTTGTCTCGACAGATAGCTAGTTCTACTCAGGAGGAGAGTTCTTATTTTATCCCACCATCTGATTAGACTTTGATCCCTCATATTTCTACTATTTTTCAAATGCTTTCTGCTCAGTCTACATGGATTGAGGAGCTCGAGGGATATGTTTTGAGGCTGACTAGCAGGGTCTTGGATCTTCATAGGCAAGTATTAGCTCTGGCCCATCCCCAGCCTTAAGGAGATGTCATAGAGATATCAAACCTTTTTGTAAAGATAGTCAGACTTTGTGGTGTTCTAGAGGATGATCTTGATTTTCTAAAGAGAGAGTTTAGAGACTCCAGTGAGACTATTTCTACTCAAATTGGTTTTCTCATGTAGTCCATGTTGAGAGCATTGGGATACTTGGACACCATCAGGATTGCTCTTCTCGCCCAGCCTATTTCTTCTTAGGCTTTCGGGCCATCTCGTCCAGCTGCTCGAGCCTGTACCTCTACCCGTGGTAGTGGTAGATGTAGTCATGGTCGAGGACATACTCCTGACTTTGACCCTGATACTCTTTATGACATTTCTGACTCTTCATCTGATTCTGATGCATCCAATCATGACCTCTACCAGATCTAGTTTAGTCATCCTTGTGTTAGTTTATGGCTTTGTATCTCCTAGTTATTTATGTGTTGTTGGTTAAGTCATGGTTGGTTGTATTTTTTGGATATCCATGACTTTTATATGTATTGATGACTAATGTAGCTTTATGTTCTAACACTTATATGTTTTGATGACTCTATATTCTAGTCTGTTGTGTGTGGAATGTCTATATGATGATATCATTTGAATGAATTAACTCTTACGAATGGTTTAAATTTCTATTATAGTATGCTATAAACACCATCTTGCTTGTCCTATATGATTGGTATAGATCTTATTTTCTTTATAAATTCTTATTTTAATAAGAAAACATATAGAATAATATAAGGGGAAGGCTTTTTCTCTTTTTCTTTAAAATTTCTCAAGATCTTATTGATGATGTCAAAATGGGGAGTAGAGAAACAAAATTAGGCAATAAGCAAAGCAAAATTGATAAATAAAATTGGACGATGAACAAAAACAAAATTGACAAAGGCAACAAGTAATTTAATTGTCAAGCTATCATGATGCTCCAAACTACTTTTTATGCATGTTAGTCAAATAATTGAATATAATATTCAAGTAAGTGATGTATCATGTTCCTTCAAATACTTGAAACTCTTAATCAAAGCTTCTATATGTTTTACTTTTGCTTATGCTCAAGTATTTTATCATCATCAAAAAGAAGAAAATTATTGTTCTAAGAATTGATTTTGATGATTACAAAATATTTGAGGGGATTACTAATGATTTTGGTTTATTGTATTTCAGGAGCAAAATCATAATTTTATCAAGTTTTGATTCGAAAGCCTTAAGAATAAGAATAGAAGATTTATGATCTATTGGAGGTAATTTCATATTTTTTGGATGTATAAATTGAGAGAAAATCAAGTTTGAAGAAAAGGATCGACTCCTAGATTGATCCCTATCAAAAGGGGCTGAATGGCATGCTTTTTTTTTGGCTGGCACACCAAAGGGGTCGACCTCTGTTGTTCCAAAGGCTAAATTTATAGAACAAGGTTTTTCAGCTTTCTATCATGGAGGTCGATCCTTGCGATGGAAAAACTCCGCAATGGCTATTTTTCAGTCCATTTTGGCCATATTTAATGCATATTTAAAGCCCTCCAACGGCTCTAAATCTGTCTAGATTTCTCTCTAACACTTATTGAAGATATATAGGCTCAAAAAGGAGGAAAAAAAAAAGATATTCAAGTATTCATTTTAGTCCTAAGCAAAAAGCACTCTTCAAGCAAAGAAGCTTTTATTTCAAGCTTACCAACCCTTCAAAAGCTCATTCAAGTCTTCAACAATCTTGAGAAAAATCAAAAAAGCTTTCTCTTTATTGTGTAAAGTGTTCTTAAAGTTTTTATTTGCTTATTTGAGAAGCTTAAGTTATATTTATTGACATAAACTCTTATTCTCTACTTTTTTAGTTGTTTTAAGTTTTGGAAGGATTCCAAAACTTGAAAAGATTGATCCTAACCTTGAATATCATTGTATTGGGTTGGCTTATACTCAAAAAATAAGTGTTCTAGCTTGGAATAACTAGAATTGAAAGTTTTCAATATTGTATTCAGTTTGAATACGTTTAGTGAATTTAAATTCTCAAATAAGAGCTTGGAAAGTGGATGTAGGTGCAAGGTTGGCACCAAATCACTATAAATCTTATTTGTTTATGGTATGCTTGCCCTCTCTCTATCTTTACATTATTATATACTTGCTCTCTTGATATTCACTTCTTCTCTACATCTAAAACACTTATCACATATCACTTGCATATCATCACATAATCTTTGTAACTCTAAATTAGCTTTAAAATTTTAAAAACCCAATTCACCCTCCGTCTTGGGTTACATAGTTGGGCAACAATTACTAATTAGGCTTTTGGTTCTCCTTTATGGAGTTAAACCTAAACCACAGTTGCTTCATTCACTATTAGATAGTGATAAACTTATGGGACCCAACTTCGATAATAAGTATCAGAAGTTGAATGTTGTTCAGCAGTACGAAGTGGTTCAGCTGGGGCTTCTATACCCAATTTAAACATAAAATCCAAGAATAACCTAGATCAGGTAGAATGCTTCCACTGTAAGAAGCAGGGGCATTGAAAGAGAAATTATTCTTAGTATCTTGATTCCCATGACCCCAATCGGCTAAATAAGAGAGATGAGTAAGTAGTTGCTGATCAAGAATGTTATATGATAACATCTTGTAATTTCTCTATTTGTAATACTTCTACTTAGATATTAGATACTAGAAGTCCAGTCCATATTTGCAATACGTTGTAAGGACTTCAAATTAGTAGAAGATTTAAAAATAATGAGCAATTCTTGAATATTGGAGATGGAAGATCTGTTCCAATTCTAGCTACGAAAATTATTCAACTTATTTTCAATATTAATATCGTTTCTTTAAATGAATGTCATTATTGTCCTTTCTTTTTGATGAATATAATCTCTATTAGCCTTTTGGCCAAAGATGGTTATCATTTCTTTATAAAAGAAGATTATTATGATATCATTATGAATGATATTATAATAATGCAAGGATAACAAAGAAACGATATTTATATTTTATCATAGCCTGTGAGTGTAATGTACACTTCTAGAAAATACTCTAGATTAGATATTATCTCTGATATCTACCTATGGCATTGTAGACTAGGTCAAATTAACAAGAACAGGATAAATAGATTGACCCAAGAGGGAATCCTTGAAGTCAGTGATTGTGAATCACTTCCAACCTATGAGTCCTACCTTCTTGAAAAAATGACTAAGTCATCTTTTACTGAAAAAGGTGAGAGAGCCATAGAGCTCTTAAATCTTGTACATATCGATATATGTAGACCAATGAGCACAAGTGCCAGAGGTAGATATTTCTACTTCATCACTTTCACAGATAATCTATCTAGGTATGCATATGTCTATCTCATGAAACATAAGTCGGGTTCATTTCAAATGTTCAAAAGATTCTGAAGTGAAGTAGAAAAACAAATTGGAAATATTGACCCTAGATTGATTTTGATGATAACAAAAGCATTTGAGTATAGATTATTAAATTACTAACATTATTTGTGAGGATGTGTAGTTGTAAATTTCAAGAGCTCATAAACTCCTGGTGTTCCAATTCATCTAAATGAAGATTCATTATTCAAGATTTTAGAGAAGATAATTTAGATTGAAGACATCTAACAAGAGGTTTTAATGAAGGTTAAATCAAGGCAAAATGATAAGTCTAGCCTATTGTTGGGGATAAATCCCGCTCCTACCGAAGTCCAATCTGATGCTTAGCCTAATGCAACTAATAATCACGAAAGAGCTTCGATCGAAAATATTTCCTCCAGTAGGCAAACCCTAGCTGAACTCCTCCAGTGGTCGAACCTCTTTTGAACCCCTACAGCAGCCAAACTCCATTCGGACTTCTCCATCAGTTGGACTCCTTTTGAACTTCTCCATTAGTAGAACTCTTTTCAGACTTCTCCTTCAGCCGGACTTCTCCATTAGTCAGACTACTTTCAGATTTCTCCATCAGTCGGATTCCTACAGGAGCTAAACTCCTTCCAGACTTCTTCTTCAGTTGGATTCCTACGGAGCTGAACTTCTTCAAAATCTCTCCTTCAGTCGAATTCCTACAAGAGTCGGACACCTTCTAGATTTTTCCTTCAATCGGATTCCTCCAGGAGCTGAACTTCTTCTGGATCTCTCCTTCAGTTGAATTCCTATAGGAACCAAACTCCTTCCAGACTTCTCCTTCAGTCGAATTCCTATAAGAGTCGAACTCTTTTCGAACTTCTTCTTTAATCGGATTCCTACAAGAGTCGAACTTCTTTCGAATCTCTCCTTCAATCAGATTCCTACAGGAGTCAAACTCCTCCCAGACTTCTCCTTCTATCAGATTCCTCTAGGAGTCAAACTCCTTTCGGACCTCTCCTTCCATCAGATTTCTTCAGGAGCCAAACTTCTTTTGAACTTTTCTTTTAGTCAGATTCCTATAGGAGCCGAACTCCTTTTGGACCTCTCTTTCAGTCGGATTCCTACAGGAGCTGAACTCCTTTCGGATCTCTCCTTCAGCTAAACTTCATCTGGATTCCTCCAGCGGATTACTTTCAGATTTTAAGTAGTATTCCTCCCAGATGATCTCCTCTAGATGTATTCCCTTCAGGAGTCCGAACTCCTCTGAAATTGATATATGTCAAAGTTCTTCACCAATCAATATCTTTTTCCTCCGAACTACAGCTATTAAATCTTGATGAATGGTCACTATCAGTCTGATGACACCCCTCTCTCCATAGCAAACTCCATGCGATCCCGAGCGGCCCACTACCAGATAGTTATGGCTATCACTATCAGTCTGCTACAGACGACACCTCTCCCTCTCCGTACCAAATTCTACGTGGCTCCGAGCAGCCCACTATTGGATGGTATAGCTGTCACTATCAGTCTGCTATAGGCTCCATCCATAAAAAGGGATCCTCTAGATATATTTTCTCTAAGCTCTCTTCTTCTTTCAGAAATTCTGTCGAACTCTTTTCTGAGCACTCCATTTCTGTTGGTCAGAAGAGCTGACTTGATCATTGAAGGATCCTACCAGAGCCACCACCATCGGCTCTAGATGGGACTTTATTTTGCAGATTATCGATGGCAACCTCTTCCTCGGCTCCAACTCAATCTGGCATCGGCTAGATTCTACACCAACAGGATTGACGCTGGAGGAAGGGACCTTTATTTTCGAGGTACCCTTATTCTTAAAGGAGTGTCCAATCGATCCTATGGATCTTCTTCTTCAAGGTTCATCTCCATCCTCTCCCTCAATCCCAAAAAATGCCTCCAAAGAAGATGACTACCCAAAGATCTACTGCTTTTACCATCAGATTTGGGCCAGATCCGTTTGTCTTTGCTCCATCGTTGGTGCTTCAACCTCTTCCTCTACTGACGGCCATGGTAGTTTTGGGGCAGTTTAACCTATTGATGCAGTGGGTTCAGGACCTCACCGAAATGGTGTAGGCCATTCAATAGCCCCTGATGGTGGTTCCATCAGGAAACCCATCGTCAGAATGTCAGGAACCAATCCCAAGGAGGAGCACTTGGGTTAGCATACCCATCGCCCTTGGAAAGAAAAATTAGAGAGCAAAGGATCCTTGCTCGGATCATGATTCTTCTTCAGAAGGGACCTTCCCCATCCATAGCCAGAAGCCTACCAAGATCTACGATCGAGATGACGTCCTCAATTAGAAATTGCAGAAGATGGACCAATGGATTGATGGATTCTACCACGTCGCCCCGATTCACCATGATGACATCTACACCGATCTCTCTTTCTCTCTCCAAATTATGCAAGAGCCCATTCCATCAAACTTCAAGCTCCCCCAATTTGAAAGCTATGATAGAATCTCTGATCCGATCGATCATCGAAAAGCCTTCTGGACCATGATGCTGCTCCATGGCGCATCAGACGCCATCTTATGCCGAGCTTTTTCATTTACCTTAAAAGAAACAGTAAGAAACTGGTATTTGATGTTGAAGCCGGATATGATCTTCTCCTTTGATTAGATGAGCCATCAGTTTATGGCTCATTTTGTTAGCATCCAGTGTCCCCACCGAGGTTCAAATTTTTTGATGAATATCAAGCAAGAGGAAGAGTCTATCTGAGCTTATGTCATCTAGTTTAATGCTGTTGTGTTAGAGGTCCGAAACCTAGACCAGTCTATTGCAATGGCCGCACTCAAGGGTGGCTTTTAGAAGAATGATTTGTTGTTCTTCCTAGAGAAGAAGTACATCAAAAACTTTGCCAATCTGCTAGCTCGGGCTGAGGGATATGCCCGAGCGGAAGAAGCCTTCAAGTTAAAGGATGAGAAAGCTGCAGGAGAGCGGTGGGTGGGTGAGTCTAATAGACCCACCACTGATGGAGGGTCGAATGAAGTTCGACCGCGTTCATGAACTTTCTCCTAGCACAAGCAAGTCCAAACTCCTCCTCGAGCTTGTCACCAAAGAAGCCCCACTAGAAGGGCGCAAAGAAGTTCTTTTTTCGGAAGGTTTTACAACTATGCCCTCCTTAATGCTCCTAAAACTCAAGTTCTGATGGAAATTAAGAATCAGCTCATAAGATCCCTCCAAACAAGCACAATTAAAGCAAGTACTATCTCTACCATCATGACCACGACCACGATACTGAAGAATGCATTCAGCTCCAAGATGAATCGAGAAGCTCATCAGGAGAGACCGATTGGATTGATTCCTCAGACACCGATCTGAAGCAAGAGAAGATAGGCCAAGGGCACTGCCATAGCTAGAACCACCAATGAGGGAAGAACAATAAGAAGATCGACTGCCTCTCGACGTCATCAATACTATCTCTGAGGGACTTAGCGCTTCGGCGAGCCACCATCTCTCAGCCTCAAAGTCAGGGGAAGATTATCCTAAATTGGAAAGGTCAGTATGAAATAGAGGAGATCGTTCGGCCCAGAACTTATCGTCTAAAAGAGCTCGGAGGAATAATGCTTCCACGATCTTAGAATTTAAAAAATCTAAGGATGTACTACTAGTAATTTTTCTTTAATAAAACTCTTTCATTTCAATATTATTATTTCTTGATGCAAAAACTATGTGATGACAGAAAAGAAGTAATCAATAGTAGTCATGTTAGGAACAAGAGGAGAACCTCATCCTAACATGAGTAAGTCGAAGACCTCATTCATTTTAGATGAGATGAGGGGAGAGGTCCTGACAACGTCTTCTTCAACCTCGGTTGGAGATAAGATCTTCCTCGAATTTCAACATCAACAGGAGATAAGATCTCCTTCAACCTCAACTGAAGATAAGATCTTTCTCGAGTTTCAACGTCAATAGGAAATAAGATCTCCTTCAACCTCGACTGGAGATAAGATCTTTCTTGAGTTTCAACGTCAACATGAGATAAGATCTTCTTCAACCTCGGTTGAAGATAAGATCCTCCCCAAGCTTCAACAGGTGCAGAGCTTGGAAAAGGACTTCAAAAGTCATCTTTTTTTGTACTCTTTTCTTTCGAATTTCGAACTCGAAAGTGGGGAGGCTATTGTTGGAGATAAATCCTGCTTCCACCAAAGTCCAATATGATGCTTAGCCTAATGAAACTAGTAATCATGAAAGAGTTTCGATCGAAAATATTTTCTCTAGCAAGCAAACCCCAGCCGAACTTCTTCAAATAGTCAAACTCCTCCAGCGGTCGAACCCTAGCCGAACTCCTTCAAACAGCCAAACTCCTCCAACGATCCAATCTCTTTCAAACCCCTATAGCAGCCGAACTCCATCCGAACTTCTCCATCAGCTAGACTCCTTTTGGACTTTTCTATCTATTGATCTCTTTCCAGACTTCTCCTTCAATCGAATTTCTCCATCAGTCAGACTCCTTCTGAATTTCTCCTTTGGTCGGATTCCTATAGAAGCCAAACTTCTTCCGAATCTCTTCTTCAATCAAATTTCTATAGGAGCCGAACTCCTTTCGGACCTCTCCTTCAGTCAAATTTCTATAGGAGCCGAACTTCTTTCGGATCTCTCCTTCAGTCGGATTCCTACAGGAGCCAAACTCTTTCGAACTTCTTCTTCAGTCAGATTTCCTATAGGAGCCAAACTCCTCCTGGAACTTCTCCTTCAGTTGGATTTCTATAGGAGCCAAACTTCTTCCGAACCTCTTCTTCCATCGGATTCCTATAGAAGCTAAACTCCTTCTAGACCTCTCCTTCAGTCAGATTTCTATAAGAGCCAAACTCCTTCCAAACTTTTCCTTCAGTCAGATTCCTACAAGAGCCAAACTTCTTTTGGACCTTACCATCAGTCAAATTCCCATAGGAGCTGAACTCCTCCTGGATCTCTCCTTTAGTCAGATTCCTATAGGAGCCAAACTCCTTCCAGACCTCTCCTTTCATTAGATTCCTCTAGGAGTTGAACTCCTTTTGGACCTCTCCTTTAGTCGAATTTCTACAGAAGCCAAACTTCTTTCGGACCTCTCCTTCAGTTGGATTTCTATAGGAGCTAAACTCCTTTTGGATCTCTCCTTCAGCCAAACTTCATCTGGATTCCTCTAGTGGATTACTTTCAAATTTTATGTAGTATCCCTCCTAGATGATTCCCTCTAGACATATTTTCTTCAAGAGTCCAAACTCCTCTGGAATTGATATATGTCAAAGTTTTTCACCAACCAATGCCTGCTTTCTTCAAACTATAGTTATTAAATCTCGACGAATGATCACTATTAGTCTGACGACACCCCTCTCTCCGTAGCAAACCCCATATGGCCCCGAGCAGTCCACTACCGAACGATTATGACTGTCACTATCAGTCTGCTATAGGCGACACCTCTTTCTCTCCATACCAAATCTCACGCGGTCTCGAGCGGCCCACTATCGGACGATATGGCTGTCACTATCAGTCCGCTATAAGTTCTATCCATAAAAAAGGATCCTCTAGATATATTTTTTTTAAGTTCTATTTTTTTTCTCGAAACTCTATCGAACTCTTTTCTGAGCACTCCATTTCTATTAGCCAGAAGAGCTAACTTGATCATCAGAGGATCCTATTGGAGCCACCACTACTGACTTCAGATGGGATTTTATTTTGCAGATCATCGACGGTGACCTCTTCCTCAGCTCCAACTCGATCCGACGTCGACTAGATGCTACACCAATACCTATAAAATAATTTGGAGAAGAAAGGATTAGAAACAATCTTCGACATGCTTGGCACGTAAATTGGATCGATCCAATCTAAAATTGAGTCATTCTAGTCTCAGTGAAAGTAGAAGATAGAAAGGATAGAAAGCTAAATTTTTGTGATCCAGGGGATTGAGCCGACCCAGCTGAAAACTGAGTTGACCTAGTGAAACTAGGCCGACCCAGTCAGAAAGTGAGCTATCCTAGTCTTAGACAATCGAAGAAGACATAAATAGTATTTTAGAATTTTTGAGACTAAGCCAATCCAGCTAAAGATTGAGCCAACCTAATTTGGACTGAGCCAACCCAATTTAAAACTGAGCCGATCCAATGCCTGTAACGGCTAGTTTCTAGTTCTATAGTTTTTTCACTCCACACATCTTCCAACGACTATTTTGGATCTTCCAATGGCTAGATCACTTTTAGAAGCCTATGATGATGACTTATAATGATGGAAAACCTTTGGGATACTTAAGAAAGCACTTGAGATAAGAAAAATAATTTTTGAACCAAAAAGAAAGAACTTCCAAGTAGATTTCAATTTTTTAAGTGTATGAGCTAAATAGTAAAAAGAAAGAAGTGTTTCTTAGAGCTTTTCTTATCCTTCCAACATCCTCAATCAAAGAAAAGTTAGGCCAATACCATTGAAGATCAACTCCTACTTCTTTCAAGCACTCAAAAAAAAGAAATCAAGCCTACAAGCCAAGCTCCTAGATTTTCTTCTCTTAAACTTCAAAGAGTTTATTTTTATTTTATTCATTATATTTTTCATATTTGTTTTAAGTTTCTTGGAATAAGAAACTTGGATTAGTCCAAACCTAAAGTTGGACAGTGTATTGTTGTAATTGGTGAGCCAAAGTAAAAACCAATTGGGATTGATTGTTAGCCCTGAAAAATAATCATTGTATGATTGTGGTTGGTGAGCCAAGGTCAAAATCAACTGGATTGAATTGTGAGCCCAAGTAAAACAATCGGACTGTAATCAAGTTTAGTGATTATAGTTGAATTCCTAAGTGGTTTACTTAGGAAGTGGACGTAGGTGCTGAGTTTGGCACCAAACTATTATAAAATCATTATGTTTGTGATTGCATATTACTGTTGTATTGATTTTCTTCACTGCACATTACATAGCTTATTTGTTGGTATTTAATTAGATCAATCTACTTACATCATAAGCTTAAAATTTAAAATATCTAATTCACCCTCCATCTTGGGTAGCCATACTTGGGCAATAAGTGGTATCAGAGCGGATGCTCTAATATTAGTTATTGATCAAGCTATTAAAGAGCTAAAGATCATATGGTAACCTTAATTAGGACTCCATTGGTTGAGGGGCAATCAACCAATAGACCTTCACTATTTAATGGAACTAATTACACATATTGAAAAGCACGAATGAGAATATTCATCCAAGCATAAGACTATGACATGTAAAATGTCATAATGATCGGAACTCACACACCAATAATTACTATTGATGGAGTGTCCATCCCAAAATCTGAAAAGATTGGGATGAACATGACAAAAAGAAGGCTCAACTTAATGCCAAAGCGATGAATATTTTATATTATGCTTTGGATGTTAATGAATTCAATAGGATATCAACATGTTCATCTACCAAAGAAATCTAGAATAAACTTAAAGTCACCCATGAGGAGACTAATCAAGTCAAGAAATCTAAGATAAATATGTTGGTACATAAGCATGAGCTATTTAAAATGAAACCATATGAAACCATCACTGAAATGTTCACTAGGTTCATTGATATTTTGAATGGTTTGAAAAGACTTGGAAGAGATTATGCTAACAACGATATTGTGCATAAAATTCTTAGATCTTTGCCAAAGAATTGGGAGTCAAAGGTGACTGCCATTCAAGAGGCAAAAGACTTAAACACTCTAGCATTGGAGGAATTAATTGGGTCACTCATGACCCATGAGCTGAACATGAACCAAGGAAGAAAAAAGGAAGTAAAGAAAAAAAGAGCATTGCACTTAAAGCTGGTGCCATCCATATGAAAGAAAGTGATTTTGAAGAGAGTTCGAAAGATGATGAGGAGATGGCCATGATAGCAAGAAGATTCAAGAAATTAATTAGAAGAAGGAAGAGATTTGAACCTAAGAAAAAATTTAACAAGGGAGAAGATAGCAAAGAGAAAGAAAAAGAAAAAGAACAACTACCTATTTGCTATGAGTGCAAAAGGCCTGGACACTTTCGGATGGATTGTCTAATGTTAAAGAAAAGCTCCAAGAAAATATAGAAGAAAGCATACAAAGCCACATGGAGCAATGATGAGGACTCTTCTTCAAGGGAGGAAGAATATCAAAGAGAAGAAAAGGCAAATCTTTATCTTATGGCATATAGTGATGAGGAGGTAAATGATAATACTTTAAATGCTTTCAATGACTTAGTTAGTGACTTTAAAAAGCTATTACGTAAGATTAAGGAACTAAAGAAAGAAAATCAATCCTTAAGTAAAGATAAAGTTCAAATAGAAGAAAATATGAAGAATTTACAAACTAATTTATATGAGTTAAATGAAAAGATTATATCTTTACAAGATGAAGTGGTAAGATTAAGATCCATAGTAGATAGATATATGCTAAGCTCTAAAAATCTACAAACAATAATTGAAAATCAAAAGATGGTTCTTGATAAAATCGGTTTAGGATATGATACATTAAGAAAGCAAAAGTCATTGAAAAATGTATATGCAAAATCTCAAAATTATGGTAGAAGAATTATATGTTACAAATGCAATAAAATTGGACATAAATTTATTGAATGCAAAACCTTTAATTCAAGGAAAACAAAAGTAAAGCAAGTTTGGGTTCCAAAAAGAACTATTTGTGCTAATCCCAAAGGACCCAAGTTAGCTTGGATACCTAAGTTTGCTTGATTTCTTATGTAGGTGTGCTTGGCATTCGTCAGAGCTAAAAGAAGGTGATACCTTGATAGCAGATATTCGAGGCATATGATGGGAGATAAATCATAATTTATCTCTCTTGAAGTTAAAGATGAAGGTGTTGTAACATTTGGAGACAACGGTAAAGAAAAAATCATTGGTCTTGGTAATATATTGATAACATCCTCTACTAGCATAGAAAATATTTTGTATGTTGAAGGACTAATGCATAACTTACTTAGCATAAGCCAACTTTGTGATAAGAGCTTTAATATTTCATTCAAATCATCTCATTATTTTGTAACTAGCTCTATAGATGAAAGTATTAAATTTATAAAAAAAAAGATATGAAAATATTTACATTGTTGATCTTGATGAACTTAAAAATGAAAATATTGATTGTCTCGTTGCTATGAATGCTAAACTAAATGAATCAAGTTAAATTTAGCATAATAGATTAGGTCATGCAAGTATGAACTCTCTAGCAAGACTAATTAAACTTGATTTAGTAAAGAAATTATCTAAAATAAATTTTGAGAAGGATAAAATTTACAAAGTATGCCAACTTGGTAAACAAACAAAATCTTTCTTTAAATCCAAAAATCTTGTTTCAACTATTAGGCCTCTAGAATTACTCCATATGGATTTGTTTGGACCTATTTCGACTACTAGTCTTGGAGGAAAAAGATATGGCTTTATAGTAATAGATGATTTTTCAAGATATACATGGATTTTATTTTTATCACATAAAGATGATGCTTTGGATATGTTTGTTGATCTATTTAACAAAATAACAAAAGAAAAAGAATGTAATGTTTTATATATAAGAAGTGATCATGGCACGAAATTTGAATATCAAAAATTTCAAAATTTTTGTTCTAAAAATTAAATCAATCATAACTTTTCAGCACCAAGGATACCTCAATAAAATGGGATGGTAGAAAAAAAATATGACATTGATAGAAATGGCACGAACCATGCTTTATGAAAGCAATCTTCTAAAATATTTTTGGATGGAAGCTATTAACACTGCATGCTATGTGCTAAATAGAGCCCTAATTAGACCAATCTTAAAGAAAACTCCATATGAAATCTATAAAGAAAAGAAACCAAATATTTCTTATTTTAAAATCTTTGGATGTAGATGTTTTATTCTTATAAATGGTAAAGATGAGCTTGGAAAGTTTGATGCAAAATCAGATGAAGGGTCCTAGGATATTCATCATATAGTAGAGCATATAGAGTATTTAATAAAAGAATATTGATTGTGGAAGAATCCATACATGTAATTTTTTATGAAACTAATTCTCTTAGAATAAGAGAAGAAGAGCTTAATGTGAATGTAAAAATTTTAGAAAATAAAATAAAAAATATATCACTTGAAGATATTTCCTCTCAAGAAAAAGAAGATAAAGAGCAAGAGATTGAAGAAATAATGCCACATTCTCAAGATGATCAAGATACATCCAACTTACCAAAGGAATGGAGGTATGATCATAATCATCCTAAGAAATTAATAATAGGTGATCCATCTCAAGGAGTTAAAACTAGATCATCCTTTAGAGAAGCTATGAATCATATTGCATTTGTATCCTATCTAGAACCTAAAAATATAATTAAAGCTGAAAAAGATCCAAATTGGATATTAGCAATGCAAGAAGAGTTAAACCAATTTGAAAAAAATAAAGTTTGGAAATTAGTTGAAAGACCTAAAAATTTTCTTATAATTGATACAAAATGGGTCTTTAGAAATAAACTAGATGAGAAGGGCAATGTAATTAGAAACAAGGCTAGATTGGTTGCACAAGAGTACAATCAAGAAGAGGGTATTGATTTTGATAAATTCTTTGTGCCTATAGCTAGACTTGAAGCTATTAGATTACTCTTAGCATTTGCATGTTTCATGAATTTTAAACTTTTTCAAATAGATGTAAAGAGTGTATTCTTAAATGGTTTAATTGAAGAAGAAGTTTACATAGAACAATCTCCAAGCTTTGAAAGTCAAGAATTACCTAATCATGTATATAAACTTAAGAAAGTACTATATGGATTAAAACAAGCACCTAGGGCTTGGTATGATAGATTAAGTAAGTTCTTACTAAACAATGATTTTAAAAGAGGTAACGTTGACAAAACACTATTTATTAAAAAAAAAATCAAGTGATCTATTGATTGTCCAATTATATGTTGATGATATAGTATTCGATGCTACTAATGAAGTTTTATGTAGAGAATTTGCTAGTCTCATGCAGGACGAGTTTGAGATGAGCATGATGGGAGAGCTTAACTTTTTTCCCAGACTCCAAATCAAGCAATCAAACGAGGGGATCTTCATCAACCAAAGTAAATACATCAAGGAAATGTTAAAAAAATTTGGGATGGAGAATGTTTAAGAAAGTTGCACCCCCATGAGCACAAGTTGCAAGCTTGATCAAGATCCAAAAGAAAAAGTAATAGATCCTAAGCTATATCGAGGTATGATTGGATCTTTACTATATTTAACTGCAAGTAGGCCAAACATAATATTTAGTATATGAAGGAACCAGATCTAAGGTTTCATAGGTAGATCTTAAAATTTTTTCAAGATCTTACAGCGGAAGACTTAAATAAATCTAAAATTTATTTAAATAACCATATAAATACCTAGATCTCTGATCTATTATATGATTAAGGCATGATATTAAATTAAAAAATTAAAATTAAATAAGAAAGAAAAAAATTGATTAAATCAACCTAGATCTACACTACATCAAATGCAAGTATGAAGTTTATAGATCAGATCAATTACCTGAGCAAATTTAGATATTCTAACTTGCTGATCTAGGCTTGAGAATGAAGTCATAAGCTGCGCACATGTTTGACCTCTAGGAGTCATCCACACAAGCCTACGATCTTTGATCTGAAGTCCGATGCAGAAAATTAGCACAGTACGCTAGTATTATGCTGATCCTTCTTCGATGGTCGATCCGATGCTTTCTTTTTTGAAATTTGAACTCTCTAAAATATGAGAAGAAAGATAAAAGTTTGTTGATCTGAGACTCTCTCAAAAAAACTCAAAAGAAAGGAGGAGAGATTGAAAATAAAACATCCCTAGAAGAAGACCCTCTTGTTCTTCTCTTTTCTCTCACCTAGACACCTAGTTTGGTGCCTATGGAACCCCCACACCCAAGGACCCTCTTCCTTTGATTTTTGCACACCTCAAACCTCTCCCAAAGCTTTATATTTCATGAAAAAAATAAAATTCATTCAATCAATAGTGAAAAGAAGAGTCCAAGTTAGGTCAAATTCCTAGACTAGGAATATCCAAACATGAAAAGTTGTTGGGGCACCCAACTCTTGGGCGCCTGCTACATAATTTTTGGAGTGGACCAGCAAGGGAGGGCACACAAAAAAGAAGATTATTTTCATAGAATAAGAGAGGAATTAATTAAAAGAGAGGGTGGCACTTAAGGAAAGATATTTTGGTCAACAAGGATTCTATCTCATAAAATCCTAAGCAGAACCAATTCCTCCTTTGACTTGATCTTCCACCTAACTTTCAAATATGACTTGGAGGGAGAGAGAGGGGGCATGAAAATCAGAAAGAAAGGGATTTTTCATAAAAATTATCTAAAAAATAGGTATGGGGGGCATTGGGACCAAGGTGGTGCAAGGAGATAGGGAGTCCTAGTCACACTAGGACTCCTATTTTGACTTGGTCAAACAAGATCTTTTAACCAAATAAAATCAAGATTAAACCAATCCAATTAAATAAGACCATAACCCATTTAAGAACTTAATTAAATTTAATTTAATTCAATTTAATTTTAATTTATTTTTTAATCAAATTGGAAAATTGGGTTAATTCGAGTCCTAGTTAGACTAGGACTAGTTCTTCCTTACACTTTGCTTATCCAATAAACCAATTGAACTTGATCCAATCAAGCCCAAACTAAATCTAATTAAATTATATTTAATTAGATTTAATCTCAACCTATTGACTTAATCAAATTAAGCTAATTAGCAATCCAATTGCTA
Source organism: Cocos nucifera (assembly GCA_006176705.1). Taxonomy (NCBI): domain Eukaryota; kingdom Viridiplantae; phylum Streptophyta; class Magnoliopsida; order Arecales; family Arecaceae; genus Cocos; species Cocos nucifera. Next base: position 77,665 of record QRFJ01000526.1, on the reverse strand, counting down.
ATCGATCCTCCTGCAACACTTGCACTAAGTTAAACACCAATCGTATTGATCGTTTAACCCTAGAACAATTCTTAATCGTTGATCAACCATCCGATCAGATCATAAGCTCTAATATGTATGATCTCATAGGTCTGAATCTAAATCGATATCATAGAATAAATTTTTATATCAATTGAAGTGACCATCTAGCAATGATACTTGACGATCGGATAGATCAAAGGTGTAGAACACCATCCTTAGAACCCATGCGGATATAGTTTCCATATAATTCATCTCCTTAACCATAATGCTCGTAGGACACATCAGAGTTCAACTATCAACTCTGATTAGATTGTCCATATTGTATTTCAAAATACCAAATCCATCTGATGAATTATCCTGGCCAAGGTTTTGCTATATTGAAATATAGTGATACATTCTTCTCCAACTCTTGGAGTGGTCAATTCCATCTTGATCACTATTTGAGACTTCACAAGTACTTGACTATACCCAGAAGCCTTCCATTATTGAATTAGAAATTCAGTTAGTCCGATACCAAAGCATAGTGAGTTGCTTGCAAGTCACTGAGGTGATCTCAGGTCTAAGGGATACTTATACCTATATCCCATTAGAGACATTCTTGGCAGTAGAATACTCTAAAGTTGGTCACGTTCAATGACGATGTATCCATATATCTCACCTACATGCTATACCAGTGTCTCTACACACCTTGGTTAAGAGGATAATCAATCTATATGGTATATAGTGACCTATGCTCGATAGACGCTGTCGTCCTAATTAACAGCCGATCATTTGGTCATGAACAAATTTAAGACTTCATCACAATAATGGAGTGTTAGATATATGTGCCCTAGAAGTCAGAATTGGCTGACACTTGTAATACACTTCTAGGGGCAAAATTGTAATTTTGACTATAATTAATGAAATGAGTTATTTTCTATCACACCTGTGTATTTAGTGTCTGTGATACATCCTTTGAGTTAATGGTAATGATAATTCATATTTTCAAGAGTTGAAAATTTAAGACATGAATAATCATTATTAACTCATAAACAGCTCCCGACCATAGGATCATCACGAGGATGGTGATCGATCCGGAAGGTTGGTGTACGATCGCTTCTCTTTAGTAGATGAGTCTTGAGTCTACGGTGTGGAGACACCGGAGCGAGAGTACAGGTACTCGTTAGAGAACGAGGGCACTGAGCGTGACCACCTCGAGTAGTCATTAGGGAGTCTACCTTCTCGTCAATGACTGACTCGATGCTGCAGTAGTGTGTCTGGTTCTTTGACCTGAGATGCATCGGCAGTTCACCTTGAGGGTGTTATAGTTTGACTACACCATTACTCGATCTCCTAGCCATATGGAACCCTGAGGTGTATGTTGGCTGTGACATGTTCATTGTAGGAACTGGATTGCATCAAGATGGGATCTATCTACCTCGGTGGTAGAGGAGTAGCCCTATGATGATCATGAGAATCAAGTCCAGAAATCCATGGCCATGGTAGAGTGAAATAATAGAAAGAGTTTCTATTTAGATTTTCACATTGGACTCGAATCGAATGATTACATCATATGACAGAGACTAGGGTTTGATGAGTTCACCTTAATCCTAATCTGATCGGGGCTCAAGATAGAAGAACTGAATCACACAGGTAGCTGCACCAAGAGGTTCACATTCAGCTCTGATGGGTTGCCACCATATACTGCTAGGTGTCACTGGTGGATTTTGGGAGCAATTAGAATGATTTAGATGATCGATCATTCTAGCTGTTCGAATCAGAAGAGTACTGATCCATCGAAAGGAGTTTCGATGATGTCTATGATAGAGATCATGACATATCCCATTACCATATAGAACTGAACCTAACTGGGTCACACAAACAAGGGTTTGAATCTGGTGATCATCAATTGAACTGATCTAGTTCAATTGATCTGAATGAGATTCAATTAGGTTCAAGGAAATCGTGCTAGCACTCGATTGAACCTAACGTTCTTCTTTTACTATCACAAATAAGTTGTCCTGACTGAGCCAAAGGAGTTTGTGCTCAATCAGAGGCCTTCATATGGTCTGACTGGAGGTTGTCCAAGTCAGAATAGGTTGTCTTATTTGTAAGACATTACCTGCCATTTTTGGTCACCTGCCATTTCTTGTTCTTTGACTTTGGTCAAAAGTCTACCTTTGACTGGTCAAACGTTGACCATTCACCCTTTGACTTTTGACCACATGTCATGCACCTATTGGAGAGCTGGTGGGGGCCTGTCCCCCTGCCAGAACTTGGCAAGGAGAAGGGCGCACGCCAAGGGTGGCGTGAGCCCAAGTAGGAGGCGCCTAGGAGTCCTTGTTGGACAAGGACTCCACCTCCCTTTTGGATTCCAATCAGAGTTCTACTAAGAATCCAGTTTGACTGGTCTTAGGCACCCTCTAAGGAGGAATCCAGGGGTCTCTATTTCAACCAATCAGATTTAGATCTGATTTCACAAAGGGTTGTGATTGGTTGAGAGGAAGAGGAGTTGGATCACAAGAGGTCTATAAATAAGACCCTGCGCCCAACCCTAATTCAAATGCAATCCAAGTGAAAGTGAATGCTATTTCCCACGCCCCAAGGCTGCCTCTCCCCTCCTTCTCCATGCCATAGTCTCTTCTCCCCTTGCTCTCCACATCCAAAAGGTGTTTTGGACTTTGGTTGGTGCGATTCAGATCAAGGAAAGGAGATCAAAAGCAAGAAGGCTGCGCTGCTGCAAAAGGACGACTGCAGATCTTCAAAAGAGTTTTGAAGATCCTCCAGATTAGATCCAGATCTGATTTTTGGAGGTGTGATAGAGAAGAAGAGGATCTCCAGATCCAACCCGAGTGGTTATCGGTAGAGGCCAGGCGCTTGCGTGGCTAAGATCCAGAACCTTCCGCTGCAATCAGGATCATCTACAGGGTAATAGGATTACCCAAATCCGGTAAATTAAATTTGATTTAATTTATATTATTTTATTTTATTTATTAAAATAATAATAATCAGATCTGAAACATATTAAGATCTGATTGAGATCAAGAGAATTTTTGAAATATATCTCTTGATCTAATCAGATCTGGACGAACCTGGACCGGGAAATCAGGATTTCCCTTCATGGAGTTCATTAGAAAATGTAAACTTATGATATAGAAAGGTGCCAAAATATTTTCATTAATTAATAAATTAATTATAATATCTCAACCATCAACAGACTAATGATTGGCTTTGGTACACAATTTTCAATAACTCTCACTTGTCCTAAAGCCACTCGGCATAGTATCTAATATCCATCTTTGACTTATGGTTGTCGAACTCCTTGATTACCAGGGCTTTAGTGAAGGGGTCGGCTAGGTTCTCCTTTCCATCGATCTTCTGAAGGTTGACGTCATCATGATCCATAATCTCACGGACCAAATGAAAGTGGCATAGAATGTGCTTTGTTTGCTGGTGTGCCTTCGATTTCTTTGCTTGAGCTATGGTACTAGTGCTATCACAGTAGAGCAGGACTGGACCATCAATGGAGGGTGCTACTCCAAGCTCGATGATGAACTTCCTCGCCACACAGCTTTCTTTGCTACATTTGATGCTGTCATGTAATCTGCTTCGCAAACAGAGTCAGCCACTGTATGCTGCTTAAAATTTTTCTAGCAGATGGCTCTACCATTTAGAGTAAAGATATACCCCGACATACTTTTACTATCATCATGATCAGATTGAAAGCTGGAGTCTACAAACCCCATAAGTTTCAGATTTGACTCACTATAAACCAACCATTGGTCCTTAGTATTTCTCAAATACTTAATGATGGTTTTAACCATCTTTCAGTGATTTTCTCTAAGGTCAGACTGGTATCTACTCAGAACTCCTAGTGAGTATGCCATGTCTGATCTCGTATATATCATTGCATACATAATAGATCCTACTGTCGAAGCATATGAAATTCTACTCATACACTCTCTCTTCAGAAGTTGTTAAACAATCCTTCTTAGAGAGAGAAATTTCTTGGCCTATCGAAAGATAGCTCTTTTTGGAATTCTCCATGCCGAACCTCTTTAGCATAGTTTCTATGTACGTGAATTAAGATATACCAAGCATCCTTTTAGATCTATCCCTATAGATCTTCATTTCTAGGATGTAGGATACTTCATCCAAGTCCTTCATGGAGAACTATGATGACAATCAGACTTTTATTTCTTATAGTGCGGGAATGTCATTTTTGATTAAGAGAATATCGTCCACGTACAAAATAAGGAATACCACTACTGGACAATTTGTCCATTTGTAAATGCAGGATTTTTCTCCGTTCTTAATGAAGTGATACATTTTGATCATTTTATCAAAATGCATGTTTCAACTCCGAGATGCCTGCTTTAATCCATAAATAGATCTCTGAAGCTTGCACACCTTGAACTCATTTGTGGATGTGAACCTTTTAGGTTGTATCATATACACCTCTTCGATCAACTCTCCATTTAGGAAAGCTGTCTTCACATCCATCTGTCAGATCTCATAGTCTAGATGGGCAGCAATGGCAAGCATGATCCGAATGAACTTGAGCATTGCCATAGGAGAGAACGTCTCACATAGTCAATACCATAATATTGACGATGCCTCTTAAAAATCAGACGGGCTTTATAGATCTCTATCTTTCCGTCTGCACCCCTCTTTCTTTTGAAGATTCATTTATACCTAATGGGTTTAATCCCTTCAGGTGGGTCAACTAATGTCCATACATTATTGATCTACATGAAATCCATTTCGAATCTTATGGCTTCTAGCCATTTCTCAGAGTCGGATCTCTGCATAGCATTCATGTAAGTGATCGGGACCTCATCATTCTCATCGAGTTCGATGGGATCACCATCCTGGACCAAGAATCCATAGTATATGTCCGGATGGTAGGGTACTCTACTGGATCACCTTAATGGTGTGGGTTCATTAGGCTTCGAATTTGATCTGATCAAATTAGACTTAGGTTCAACATTCTGTGTCGGACTTTCTACCTATTAAACTTCATCAAGTTCAACCTTAGAGACAACAGTTTCTTTATCAAGGAACTTCTTTTCCAAAAAGGTTGTTCTAAGGCTGACGAACATTTTTTATTCATTAGTATGGTAGAAATAGTATCCTTTGGTCTCTTTTGGGTACCTTATGAATGTACACTTATCAGACCTAGGTTCAAGTTTGTCTGTAACTAACTATTTCACATAAGCCGAGCACCCCCAAATCCTAAGGTGTGAAAGTGCTGGCTTACGCCCTATCCATATCTCATATGGGGTTTTAACTACAGACTTACTTGAAATCCTATTTAATAGATAATAAGCTGATTCGAGTGCATATCCCTAGAAGGATATCGATAAGCTAGCAAATTCCGTCATGGATCGGATCATGTCTAATAGAGTTCGATTCCTCATTTCAGACACACCATTATGCTGTGGTGTTCCAGGAGGAGTCCATTAGAAAAGAATTTCATTTGCTCCTAGATATATGAGAAACTCACCAGAAAGATATTCTTCTCCTCAGTCAGATCGAAGAGTTTTAATACTCTTTTCAATTTATTTTTCTACTTCACTTCGGAATTATTTGAATATTTTAAAAAAATCTGACTTATATTTCATCAGATAGACATATCCACCTCTGGTACTTGTGCTCATTGATCCACATACACTAGTATGTACTAGACCTAAGAGCTCATTGGCTCTCTCACCTTTTTCAGTAAAAGATGACTTGGTCATTTTACTAAGAAGACAGGACTTATAGGTTGGAAGTGATTCACAATCATTAACTTCGAGGATTTCCTCCTGAGTCAACCTATTTATCCTATTTTTGTTTATATGACCTAGCCTATAGTGCCATAAGTAGATATCTGATACACTATCTAATATAGGGAACTTGCTAGTAGAATAGACTATATTAAATGGTTGTGATAACATATATACACCATTGTTCAATTATCCATAGAAAGTAGTAACACCATTCATAATGACACTACAAACTAGCTTTTTTATTGAAAATTTATAATTGTTCATGGCCAAAAGGTCTACAGAAATGATATTTAAAAAGAAACTAGGACAAAAATGACAATCACTAAGAACAACAGTATGAGATTCAAATACAAATTTCAAAATTCTTAAAGCTAGAACTGGAACTGATCTTTCATCTCCAATATTTAGGAATCTCTCACCTTACTCGAATCTTCTACTGACCTGCAACTCCTACAATGAATTACAAATATGGTAAGAAATACCGGTATCCAATACCCAATCAGTAATATCATAAATAGAGAAATTACAAGGAGTTATCATATAAATACCTTACCTAGCAACAGCTTGCTTCTTTCTTTGCCTGTTCGGATCCAGGGAGGCAATGTACTGAGGACAGTTCCTCTTTCATTGCCCTCGCTTCTTGCAAAAAAAGCATTCGACTTGACTCTTATCGGGCTTGATCTTTGGGGTCTGAGCCTGCACAGGTATCCTAGCATGAACATGCACCTTCTTGGCTTTCTTCTTCTTCTTCTTCCCTTTCCTAAAGGATCGAAAATGAGAAGACGAACCTCCTACTAAGTTCACCGACTCCTTATAGAGTTGGTGATCCTTCTCAAAGTTCTGAAGTAACCCCAGTAACTCATGATAGTCCACTTTAGGCTTTGACATTTTATAATGTGTAAGGAATGGGAGATAAGACTTGGGCAGCGAGTTCAGTATTGCATCTTTCTCAAGTTGTTTGTGCAAGAAAAAGCCGAGCTTGCTCAAGTGCTCTATCAGTTCGATCATGTATAATACATGATCAGCGACAGAGGCACCATCCCACATTCTATCATTGAAGATGGCACAACTAGTCTTGTGCCTCTTAATGTCGTTGAGTGTGCCAAGAAAATCCTCCAACACTTGGAGCATTTTGTTTGGCTGAGCTGTCTCAAACTTGCGACTGAACTCATCGCTCATCATAGCCAGCATAATATAGCGCACCATGGTTTGGTCACTGAGCCACTTTTAATAAGTATCTTTGACTATTCCACGTGCATTGGCAGCTGGCTCCTCAGGTGCAGGATTCGTCAGCACATATAGGATCCGTTCATGCTTCAGGACAATCTTCAACTTTCGGAACCAGCTATCAAAGTTGGATCCCATTAACCTATCATTGTCCAATAATGATCGGAGCGATAGAAAAGTGGCCATATCTACACAAAGAAAAATCAAAACCTAATTAGTAATTAATTCAATAAATCTAAAGATTTGGACTTTAATCAAAAGGTTTATTTCACTATTTTATTTGAATTGGTAGTTTCTACCTCCAATTTGAGGAATTATCCTAATTTCTTAGTGGATACTAGAATCCACATAGATTGTACACAAGTCCAACTTTAGTTGGCCCACCCATGTACATGTAAGGGTAGGTTCATAATCAATTATTTTTTTAAATAATTTTTAGTAATTAAATTTTGCCCCAGGCCCTCATCAGTTGGCTTTGGCCTTCTCAAAAAAGGATTCAGTTAGGTCCAATCATTAACATGACCATACTTGGCCCATCCAACCAATGAATGATCAGGCTTAACTTTAGTTGGCCCACCTGACCAGCATTTAGAAAGTTGTATCCAAGAGATTATATAATGAATGATAATTTCATCAACTGATAAGCACCTGGCCTTTGGGCCTCCAATGATTATCCAACTGATGGACCCATTATCATCCATTTTAATGAGAGGCTATGATCCAGTTATCCTATAACTATTTCATTTTAGGAACCTAATAATTTTAGAGGATTTATTTATAGAAGTGAGTAGGTCAAATTAACTAGCTTGTCATGATCCTCCCACTAACTTCACCAAGTCAACCTAAGGAAGATCATTAATAGGCTGATCTAGGAGCACCTAAATCAATCAAACTAATTTACCTAGCTGACATGGGTTAGCTCGAATAGTCAAGTGATCCGATCAAAATATAATCTCACTAAGAGGTCAGGTAAGTTCGATTAGTGAAAGGGTCTGTCAAACTTGCCTTAGACACCATCAGAAATGGCCAAGTATGCAGGCTATGAATTAAAAACCACTGATCTGGTTTACCTTAGACACCAACTGATTTAATTAGTTTTAATTAGATCAACCTAACAGTTCGTGCTATACCATATAGCTAAGAATCAAGTCCATCTTGGGTCTTGTGAAAAACATGGACTTGACCAACTACAAGTATTGTAATTGATCTAGAGAATTTTTGACCTAATCTATGATAATAATTGATTAGATTTAGTCAATTCTCTAATTAAGTCCATTCTTTAATCTAACCCTAGGTCTAACCCAATTAATGGACCTAATCTCCACTAACCCATTTAATCTAATGTATTATGATTTGTATCTTAGGATCTTGAATTCACAATCCTAAATCCTAATCAATCAACTTCTTAATTCTCAATTAAGTTTTGGGCTGAGAGTTGGGGTTCAGCTTTTCGAAAATGATTTTCATATTTATAAAATATTTTTACAACATGGTTCTATCAACCAAGTTGCACGTTTGATTCATAATCAATATGCAAGTAAAATAAACATAAAACTACTTTAGATCTAATCTAAACAGGTTTATGTAATTGGAATAGTTTCAATAATAATTAATCATAAATCTTCCTAGATCAAATCTAACAGATTTATGATGATTAAAATTAGATTAAAATATTTTTAATTAGATCATAAAATTTTTTAGATCTAATCTAAAATTTTATGATCAATATTTTAGATCAGCATGTACTAGGACAACATATTCACTGTAAGGGGTAAATCTTACAGTAGGACAATCTTATGGCAGTCCGTGCAATCTAAAATATTTTATTTTATTTTTTTTAATTTTAAATTTAATAATTAGATTATAAATTAGATCTAATCTAAGAAGTAATCTAGACATGTATAAAAATCATGTAATAAGAACCTAGGCTCTGATACCAATTGAAGGAATCAGATCTAGGGTTTCATAGGTAGATCTTGAAACTTTTTCAAGATCTTATAGTGAAAGACTTAAATAAATTTAAAATTTATTTAAATAATTATATAAATATCTAGATCTCAGATCTATTATATGATTAAGGCATGATATTAAATCAAAAATTAAAATTAAATAAGAAAGAAAAAAGGTTGATCAAATCAACCTAGATCTACACTACATCAAATGCAGGTACAAAATTTAATAAATCAGATCTATTACCTGAGCAAGTTTAGATATTCTAACTTACTGATTTGAGATTGAGGATGATGTCATGAGCTACACATACGTCCGACCTCTAGGAGTCATCCACATAAGCCTACGATCTTTGATTTGAAGTCCGATGCAGGAAATCAGTAAAGCATGCTAGTACTGTGTTGATCCTTCTTTGACGGTCGATTTGATACTCTCTTCTTCGAAATTTGGACTCTCCAAAATATGAGAAGAAAGATGGAAGTTTTCTGATCTGAGACTCTCTTAAGAAAACTCAAAAGAAAGGAGGAGAGATTGAAAATAAAATAGCCCTAGAAGAAGACCCTCGTTTTCTTCTCTTTTCTCTCACCTAGACACCTAGTTTGGTGCCTATGGAACCCCCATGCCCAAGGATCCTATTCCTCTGATTTTTGCTCACCCTAAACCTCTCCCAAAGCTCTATATTTTATGAAAAAATTAGAATAAAATTCATCTAATAAATAGGGAAAAAGAAGAATCCAAGTTAGATCAAATTCCTAGACTAGGAATATCCAAACATGGGAAGTTGTTGGGGCGCCCAACTCTTGGGCGCCTCCTACACAATTTTTGGAGTGGACCAGCAAGGGAGGGCACACAAAAAAGGAGATTATTTTTATAGAATAAGAAAAAAATTAATTAAAAGAGAGGGCGGCACTCAAGAAAAGATATTTTGGTCAACAAGGATTCTATCTCATAGAATCCTAAGCAGAACCAATTCCTCTTTTGACTTGGTCTTCTACCTAACTTTCAAATATGACTTGGAGAGAGAGAGGAGGCATGGAAATCTAGAAGAAAGAGATTTTTCATAAAACATACCTAAAAAATAGGTATGGAGGGCGTTGGGACCAAGATGGCATAAGGAGATAGGGAGTCCTAGTCACACTAGGACTCCTATTTTGACTTGGTCAAACAAGATCTTTTAACCAAATAAAATCAAGATTAAATCAATCTAATTAAATAAGATCTTAACCCACTTAAAAATTAAATTAAATTAAATTAAATTAGATTTAATTTTAATTTATTTTCTAATTAAATTAGAAAATTGGGTTAATCCGAGTCCTAGTTAGACTAGGACTAGTTCTTTCTTGCACTTGGCTTTTCCAATAAATAAATTAGACTTGATCCAATCAAGTCCAAACTAAATCCAATTAAATTATATTTAATTAGATTTAATCTCAATTTATTTGCTTAATTAAATTAAGCTAATTAGTAATCTAATTGCTAATTGATTCTCCTGTAACACTTGCACTAGGTTAAACACCAATCATATTGATTGTTTAATCCTAGAACGATTTTTAATCATTGATCAATCATTCGATCAGATCATAAGCTTTAATGTGTGTGACCTTATAGATCCAAACCTAAGTTGATAGCATAGAAATAAATTTTTGTATCAATTAAAGTGACGATCTAGCAATGATACCTGACGGTCGGATAGGTCGAAGGTGTAGAATACCATCCTTAGAATCCATGCGTATATAGTTTCCATATAATTCATCTTCTTGACCATAATGCTCGTATGACATATCAAAGTTCAACTATCAACTCTGATCAGGTTGTCCACATTGTATTTTAAAATATCAAATCCATCTGATGGATTGTCCTGGCCAAGATTTTGTTATATTGAAATATAGTGATACATTCTTCTCCAACTCTTGGAGTGGTCAATTCCATCTTGATCACACTCTGACTTTGTAAGTACTTGACTATGCCTAGAAGCCTTCCATTGTTGAATTAAAAATTTAATTAGTCTGGTACCAAAGCATAGTGAGTTGCTTGCAAGTCACTGAGGTGATCTCAGGTCTAAGGGATACTTATACCTATATCCCATTAGAGATATTCTCAACAGTAGAATACTCTAGAATTAGTCACGTTCAATGATGATGTATCTATACATCTCACCTGTATGCCATACCAGTGTCTCTACACACTTTGGTTAAGAGGACCACCAACCTATATGGCATATAATGATCTATGCTTGATAGATGTTGTCATCCTAATTAATAGCCTATCATTTGGTCATGAACAAGTTTAAGGACTGATCGATAAATCTTCTCTTTATCGAAACTAAATAGTCCTAAGAATTTCATCACAATAATAGAGTTCATTAGAAGATGTAAACTTATGATGAGAAAAGGTGCCAAAATATTTTTTATTAATTAATAAATTAATTACAATATCTCAACCATCAATAGGCTGATGATTGGCTTTGGGATACAGTTTCCAACAATGTATGCATGTGTGCGCATTATCAATCAAATCCTAAGGAATCACATGTATTAGCAATTAAAAGAATCTTTAAGTATTTAATAAATACTCAAGATGTTGGTTTACGGTACTCTAAACAATCTTCATTAGACTTAATTGGTTATAATGATTCAGATTTTGCTGGTTGTTGCTTAGATAGGAAGAGTACAAGCGGTACATGTTAATTTTTAGGAGTGAATTTGATCTCATAGTTTAGCAAGAAATAAAACTCAGTAGCCTTATCTATGGTGGAAGTCGAATATATTGCTGCTGGAAGTTGTTGTGCTCAACTATTGTGGATCAAATAACAACTAAAAGATTATGGTATTACTTGTAATAACATTTCTATTCGATGTGACAATTTAAGTGCCATAAATTTAACTAAAAATTTCATATTGCATTCAAGAATAAAACATATAGAAGTAAGACATCACTTTATTAGAGAGCATGTTCAAAATAACGATATACTTCTTGAATATGTGTCTACTGAAAATCAAGTTGTTGATATCTTTACAAAACCCTTGAATGAGGAAAGATTTTGCATAATTAGAAAACAATTAGGTTTATTTGATCCAATTTATTAAATAAATATCTTATGATAATTGATTTTAAAATGATGAGATGATTAGTTTTCATGTGATGAATCATCTGGTATTTACTCATTTTTATCTTATTTAGAAGTAAAAATTAAATGAAAAAAATTCTGAACATGAAACACAAATATCAAAGTCTGTGCCAAACTGGGCTGACTCAATTTTTTTCTCTATAAAAACTAGGTCATCCCAGTACTGGGTCAACCCAATTTTTCTTCATAGAAAAATTGAGCCGGCTAAGTTATCGGGCGTCTTGTTTTTTAAATAGACAGACTGATGGCTTTTTCATCTTTCATTTCTTAGCTGTCTAGAGAAAAACCCTAGGAACCCTTAAGCCATTCCCTAGAAACCCATTTCCACTGCTCCTAGGAGGGATTTTGGAATCATGCCATGCAGGAAACAAACTATAACCCCTAAGATCAAGCATACATCTTCTGGTTCACCATCTAAGAGAGGGATTCGTGGAGGAGAATGACAATCAAAGTTTCAAGAAGATCGTCCTTCACCATCTAGGTCATCTCAATCATCCTCACCTCCTCCGGGACCATCCACTCAACCTCCTACTCTATTTTTCCCTCTATCTCTTTCTTCCACGCCCGTTCCACTCTCCTCTAGGGTTGTCACAACTGGTAGAAGGGTGGATTTTGATTTTCTAGCAAGTGAGGATTTTGAGTTTGGAGAAGGATTAAAATATTAAGGATGGGAATACCTATGCTCTAGGATTAATCTTCCAACCTATTCAAATCTAGTATGGGAGTTTTATGGCAATGCTAGGGTTAGCCCAAGATTATTTGAATTAAAAGTCAAGAAAGTTAAGATCAATTTGACTATGGAGAAATTAGGGTGTTTATTTAGGGCACGTACTGAAGGAGCCGAAAGACTAGATGATCGAGAGAGTGGGTTGCGACTGTTATTTGGTAGAGATGATGCCATGTACTTTGAGAAAATCCATGCTAGAGACCTGTTCGTGGAAAATAGACTGCTTCACCATATTTTAGCTAGGATTCTAGTACCCAGAGTAGGAAGGTTTGATTTTCTCAATAAAAATAACATAGCTGTGATTTACCACAATCTCATGAGGGAAATGTTTAACCTTCCAGCCTTGATTTTGAGGGTGATGTAAGAAGCATCCTAAAGAGAAAAACCAGCACTACCATACGGGATGTTTCTGACATTAGTTTTTCAGGATTTTGGAGTTAGCCTGGAAGGTGAACCCAGTAAGAAGCTTCAGCACTATGATGCATACAATATGAAATCAATGCATAGGATGAAGTTTAAAAAAGTCAATGGCATTTGGATGAAACTTGATGAAGAAGGGGAAGAGAGACATGAGCCAGAGCCCATGCCACAGCGTCTAGCGCCTGCTCCATCTTCGTCCACTGTCAGACTAGATGAAGATAAGATTGAGGAGATAGTGCAGTGCATACATGATAGGATATCTGGTGGTCTTTCTCAGCTAATCAAACATGCTGTGAGAGAAGTGTTCACTGAGCAGTGCACTTCAGCACCTATGGATCCAGCCTCATCCGATCCTCTAGAGCCCAGTGTTGATTAGGATGCATTTAGGATCCATCTAGCTATACTTAGAGCATTTTGATTGTAAATGTTCATGATAGGGATATGTAATATTCAAACTTCAGCATTTTGTGCACTTGAAACTATGTGTATCTATGAATGAATAAAGTTTGAATTTTTGGCTTGCATTGTATCAAATTTTTCATGTGAATGAATGAAATTATCTTTTTTCATGATTGATCATATCTCTCTTTACATTATCCATATACTTTTTGATAATGACAAAAAGGAAAAGAAAAATGAGTATAAAATGAGAATTGAAAATATAATTAAATGAAAAGAATGGCACACTACTTAAATGGGCACTACTTTAACAAGAATTAAATAGAGAATGCACAAGGAAGTAAAATTTAATTAAAAATTATAAGTATAGAAGAAATCAAAACTCGAATTGCTAAATTGAAACCTCGACACATTGTAAGGAGGAGCAATACAAAATTTGACTTAGATAAAACATGACTATTATATTCAGTGGGAGCATATGTAAATTGATAAAATAAATATAATGCATGAGTTAATTGGTAAGACTGAATGAAAATATCATTTTGATATATGAAGGAAAGGTTCTACTCAAAAGATTTTGTCATCATCAAAAAGAAGGAGATTGTTGACCCTAGATTTATTTTGATGATAACAAAAGTATTTGAGTATAGATTATTAAATTATTAACATTATTTATGAAGATGTGTAGTTGTAAATTTCAAGAGCTCACAAACTCCAAGTATTTTGATTCATCTAAATGAAGATTCATTATTTAAGATTTTAGAGAAGATAATTCAGGTTGGATACATCTATCAAGAGATTTTAATGAAGGTTAAATCAAGGCAAAATGACAAGTCTAGCCTACAAAGTAATTTGGAGAAGAAAGGATCAGAAATAGTCTTCGGTACTGTTGGTGCAAAATCTGATCATTGTCGGAGAAGCACTGGAGTCGGAGAAGAAGAGATCACCATCGGTGACCTGCAAAATAAGTCTTGTCCAGAGCCTAGGGGGTAGCTCCGATAAGACCCTCCGATAATCAAGTCAGCTCTTTCGACCAACAAAAATGGAGTACTCAGTCGATATAGTTGCAGAGTATTGAGAAGGAGAAGAGAGCCTAGAGAAAACATATCTAAAGAATTTCTTTTATAGACGAAGCTTGTAATAAATTGATAGTGATAGCCATAACTATCGGATAGTGGGCTGCTCGGAGCCATGTAGAGTTTATTACAGAGGATAGTATTGAAGGAAAATCCTGTTTTTTTGGACCAGGTTCATTCAGATCTGATCAGATCAAGAGATATATTTCAAAATTTTTTTCTTTGATCTAGATCAGATCTAAGATATTTCAGATCTGATTATTATTATTTTAAAAATCAAAATAAAATCAGATAAATTAAATCAGATTTAATTTACCTTGAAGTGGGTAATCCTATTACCCATTGATGATCCTGTATGCAGTGAAAGGTTCTGGATCTAGCCACGCAAGTGCCTGGCCTCTACCGATATCCACTCAAGTTGGATCTAGAGATCCTCTTCTTCTCTATCATGTCTCCAAAAATTAGATCTGGATTTGATCTGGAGGATCTTCAAAACTTCTTTTGAAGATCAGTAGTCATCCTTTGCAGCAGCGCAGCCTTCTAGCTTTCAGTCACCTTTTTTTGATCTGGATGGCACCAACCAAGCTCCAAAACCCTTTTGGACGTGGAGAGGAGAGGGGGAAGATGCTTTGGCATGGAGGAGGAGAGGAGAAAAGGCCTTGGGGCATGGAGATCTCAATTAATTTAGATTTCTCTTTGAGTTGGGCGTAGGGTCTTATTTATAGACTAACTGTGATCCAACTCCTCTTCTTCCCAACCAATCACAACTCTTTATGAAATCAGATCTAAATCTAATTGATGGAAATAAAGTCCTCTAGATTCCTTCTTAGAGGGTGCCTAAGATCAGTCAAAGTTGGTTCTGATGAGAACTCTAATTGAAATCCCAAAAGGAGATGGAGTCCCTATCCAACAGGGACTCCTAGGCACCTCCAACTTGGGCACACGCCAAGGGTGGCGTGTGCCCTCTTCCTTGCCAGGTTCTGGTAGGAGGACAGGCCCCCACCATCTCTCCAGTAGGTGCATGACACGCGGACAGAAGTCAAAGTGTCAATGGTCAACATTTGACCAGTCAAAGGTAGACTTTTGACCAAAGTCAAAGAATAAGAAATGGCAGGTGACCAAAAATGGCAGGTAATGTCTTACAAAATAAGATAATCTTTTCTGACTTGGACAACCTCCAGTCAGACCATATGAAGGCCTCTGATTGAGCACAAACTCCTTTGGCTCAGTCAGGACAACTTATTTGTGATAGCAAAAGAAGAACGTTAGGTTCAATCGAGTGCTAGCACGATGTCCTTGAACCTAATTGAATCTCATTCAGATCAATTGAACTAGATCAGTTCAATTGATGATCATCAGATTCAAACCCTTGTTTGTGTGACCTAGTTAGGTTCAGTTCTGTATGGTAATGGGATATGTCTTGATCTTTATCATCAACATTATCGAAACTCCTTTCGATGGATCAAAACTCTTCTAATACGAACAATTAGAATGATCGATCACCTAAATCATTCTAATTGCTCCCAAAATCCACTAGTGACACCTAGCAGTATATGGTGGCAACCCATCAGAGTTGAATGCGAACCTTTTGGGGTAGCTACTTGTGTGATTAAGTTCTTCTATCTTGAGCCCCGATCAGATTAGGGTTAAGGTAAACTCGTCAAACCCTAGTTTCTATCATATGATGTAATCATTCGATTCGAGTCCGATGTGAAAATCTAAATAGAAACTATTTCTATTATTTCACTCTGCCATGGCCATGGGCTTCTGGACTTGATTCTCATGATCATCATAGGGCTGCTCCTCTACCACCGAGGTAGATAGATTCCATCTTGATGCAATCTAGTTCCTACAATGAACATGCTATAGCCAACATACACCTCAGGATTTCGAATGGCTAGGAGATCGAGTAATGGTGTAGTCAAACTATAACACCCTCAAGATGAACTACTGATGCACCTCAGGTCAAAGAACTAGACACACTACTGCAGCATCGAGTTAGTCATTGACGAGAAGGTAGACTCCCTAATGACTACTCGAATTGGTCACGCTCAGTGCCCTCATTTTCTAACGAGTACCTGTACTCTTGCTCCGATGTCTCCACACCATAGACTCAAGACTCATCTACTAAAGAGAAGCGATTGTACACCAACCTTCCGGATCAATCACCATCCTCGTGATGATCCTATGGTCGGGAGCATTTTATGAGTTAACAATGATTATTCATGTCTTAAATTTTCAACTCTTGAAAATATGAATTATCATTACCATTAACTCAAAGGATGTATCACAGACACTAAATACACATATATGATAGAAAATAACCCATTTTATTGATATTAGTCAAAATTATAATTTTGCCCCTAGAAGTGTATTACAAGTGTCAGCCAATTCTGGCTTCTAGGGCACATATATCTAACAATCTCTCACTTGTCCTAAAGCCAATTGGCTACAAGTCTAAATCCCATCTTCTCAAGGTGGGCTTCAATCTTCTGCTGGCCCAATGGCTTTGTAAGTGGGTCTGCCATATTATCTGCGGAGTTGACTCTCTTAACCTCGATATAATCCTTCTCGAGGTAATCGTGGATGAGGTGGTATCGCCGCTCAATATGCTTAGATTTCTGGTGAGACATCAGCTCCTTAGCAAGGGCTATGGCGCCATTATTATCGCAGTATAGAGAAATGGCATCTGATGGCATTTCTTTGATTTCTGCACCAAACTTCTTGTACCAGAATGCTTCCTTCGCAGCCTCTGATGCAGCGATATATTCTGCTTCCATGGTGAAATCTGCTATCACCATTTGCTTGAAACTCTTCCAGCTGACAGTACCACCATTGTACACAAATAGACTTTCAGATGTTGACTTTCGATCATCTATATCAAACATGAAATCCGAGTCTGTGTATCCCTGGACTTAGAGTTCTCCGTTACCAAAGACCAACATCATATCCTTAGTTCTTCTTAAGTACTTAAGGATACATTTCACAAAAGTCCAATGTTTTTCACCTGGATTTGATTGATATCTGCTTGTGACACTCACAGCACGGGCTATATCAGGTCGTGTACATAGCATGGCATATATGAGGCTCCCTATTGTAGAAGCATAGGGGATCTTGCTCATGCATTCTATTTTCTCAGGTGTGCTAGGGCACATCTTCTTAGAAAGATGAATACCATGTCTAAAGGATATTAATCTTCTTTTAGAGTTTTCCATACTAAACCTCTTTAGTACTTTCTCTATGTACATCTTCTGTAAAAGTCCTAGCATCCTATTCGGTCTATCCCTATAGACCTTAATTCCTAGAATAAAAGATGCTTCACCTAGGTCTTTCATGGAGAATTCCTTGGACAACCATAATTTGACTGTTGTCATCATGGGAATATCATTCCCAATAAGGAGGATGTCATCCACGTACAATACGAGGAAGACAATAGCGCTCCCACTGACCTTTTTGAAAACACACGGTTTTTCTTCATTTTTGATGAAACCAAACATTTTGATCACATCATTGAAACGAGTGTTCCAGCTCCTAGATGCTTGCTTAAGTCCATATATGGACCTTTGCAGCTTGCAAATCTTGTGATCAGTATCACTGGATGTGAAACCTAGCGGCTATTCCATATAGATATCTTCCTCAAGATATCCATTTCAAGAATGTCGTTTTCACGTCCATTTGCCATATTTCGTAATCAAAATAGGCTACAATGGCAAGCAATGTGCGGATGGATTTTAGCATAGCCACTGGGGAAAAGGTATCCTGATAGTCAATGCCTTCGCATTGACTATAACCTTTTGCCACTAGTCTAGCCTTGAATGTCTCCACATTCCCATCTGCACCAATCTTTCTCTTGAAGATCCATTTACACCCAATAGGTACTATACCTTCTGGTGGATCTACCAAGGTCCAGACTTGGTTTGAGTGCATCGAGTCAATTTCTGACTGCATTGCCTCTAGCCATTTCTCGGAGTCGATATCTGATATCGCCTCGTTGTAGGTTTTGGGATCATCACCATGAGCACCATTACCTACGAGGAACATTTTCTCTACTTTCCTCTGAAATAATACCTAAGTATCTTCTCAGGGGGATGGGAAACTCTTTCCGATCTACGAGGTGGAGGAGGTAGTGTTCTTATTGGCTCAACCTGATTTGGTTCCAATTGGTCCTTAGCTCGTTGTACTTATGAGACTTTCTCATCAAGCTTAATCTGCTTTCCAATGCCGCTATCTTGAATAAACTATTTTTCAAGAAAGATGGCATGTCGACTCACAATCACATTGTGGTCTTCTGGAATGTAGAAATAGTATCCTAATGACTCTTTAGGATATCCTATGAATCGAGCTCTGAAGGACCTAAACTCTAACTTGTCCGCTTGTTGTCTTTTGACATGAGCCGGACAACCCCAAATTCTGAGATGACTCAGACTTGGTTTCTTACCGTGCCATATCTCATACGGTGTGGTAGGAAATTATTTTAGAGGAACCCTATTCAGTAGATAAATTGAAGTTAACAATGAATGTCCCCAAAGGAAATCAAGGAGGTCTGTGAAGCTCATCATGGATCGAACCATATCCAATAGGATTCCGATTTCTCCGTTCTGAAACCCCGTTGAGTTGAGGTGTTCCTGGTGGAGTCCATTGAGAGACTATGCCATTTTCCTTAAGATAGTCTAGGAATTTTCAACTAAGGTATTCACCTCCTCGATCTGATCGAAGAACCTTAATGGGTTTTCCAGTTTATTTTTCTACTTCATGTCTGAATTCTTTGAACTTTTCAAAAGCTTCAGACTTATGTCTCATAAGATACACATACCCATACCTAGACAGATCATCGATAAAGGTAATGAAGTAGACAAAATTGCCTCTAGCCGGCACATCAAATGGGCCGCACACATCAGTATGTACTAGGGCAAGGAGATCTGTGGCCCTTTCCCATGTCCAACAAAAGGGAGTTTGGTCATTTTGCCTTGAAGACAAGATTCACAAGTTGGATATGACTCGAAAGTCAATGGACTCAATAGCCCATTTTTCTCCAATTTGTTGATCCTATCTTCTGCTATATGACCTAATCTCAGGTGCCATAGATATCTATCGTTTGGACTATCCCTAGGTCGTTTGGCATTCACGTTTTGCTCGATAGTTAGAACAGGTACATCAATATGTAGCTGATAAAGACCGTTAATAAGGAAACCATTTGCAATTTTATTTCTTTCATAAAGAATGTTACAATGGTCCTTAAAGAAGGTAATCACATAACCTTCTTGTGCTAAGCATGAAACAGAAATCAAATTCCTGCTAGCTGCAGGCACATAATAACAGTCTTTCAAAACTAAGTCTAAACCAGATGGTAATCGAAGAGGGTATGTTCCCATGGCTACTGCAGCAACTCTTGCTCCATTACCGATATGTAGGATCATGTCTCCATCCCTCAGCCTCCTGCTATCCTCAAGACCCTGCATGGAAGTGCACAGATGAGCACTAGAACCAGAGTCAAGCACCCAACTGGATGCAGAAGAAACCGTAAGGTTAGACTCAATAACGAGCATACCTCCAGAAGGACCTTCCTTCTTGTTCTTCAGGGTGGCCAGGTAAGTAGGGCAGTTCCGCTTCCAATGGCCGTCGCTGTTGCAATGGAAACACTTTCCTTTGACATCGGCCTTTTTCTTCGGCTCTGCCTTCTTCTTCTTTGATCCTTCCATCTTTTGCTTTTTCACAGACTTCTTTTTCTTTCCATAAGACTTTCTTTTGGAAGAAGTCCGTTCCATAGCAAGAACTGAGCCTTTAGAACCTTTCATAGAAAGCTCAGCGGTAACCAGCATATTCATTAATTCGGCCAAGGAATTTTGAAGTTTATGCATGTGGTAATTCATGATGAATTGCCCATATGCATCAGTCAAGGATTGCAGAATAATATCGTTCTGCAGGTCCAAGTCTAACTTCACACCGAGCTTCTCAAGCTCTTCCATGTCCTTGATCATTGATCAGACAGTGATCTTGGACTGACTGCCCATCACGCATCTTAGCCTTAAAAAGTCATTTCGTGACTTGATATTTGGCTGCGCGACTCTGTTCACCAAACATCTCCTGCAGGTGAGCCAACATTTGGCGAGCAGTCCCGATATCTTCATGTTGGCGCTGGAGCTCATCAGACATCGAGCCCAACATGTAATATCTGGCCTTATTATCTTCGTCTATCCATTTTTCCAGAGACGCTCTCTGTTCAATGGATGGACGGAGCTGGTAAGGTGGGAGGGTCCTGGTCCAAAACATGGGTTAACTTCTCAGAACCCAAAACAATTTTGTAGTTCCTGAGCCAATCTTTATAATTGGGTCCGGTCAGTCTATGTGTGTCCAGGATACGTGCCTAATGGGTTGGACGCAGACATTTTTCTGTAGAGAGTCAAAGATTCTAGTTAGATACTGTAATTTATGACTTGACCAATTTATTTAGGGATTTTATTTTTAAATAAATTAGCTTCCACTATTTTCTCGGATCCCTACACTCCCTCTGTAGAGATGCAAAAATCTCCATGATTAATGATTTCTAGTGGGTGGTGCGGTCTCACCAACTGACTCATCACCTCACCTAACAGTTATTGGTGATGGGTTAGCCAATGAGTGAACAACTCTTGTTCAATGATTCTCTAATCATGGTGCACCCAAACTTGGTCTCTAATTCATGAATCTCACCGTATCCGAAATATTGATCCACTCCTTAGTTAAGTCAGACCCACCATTTGCATAGACTGGATTCCTAATTGAGTCTCTCACCGTATCCGAAATATTGAGCCCAACTCATCCTCCAGCCCATAGCATCCAATGCCTAATAGACATGGTTGCATCTTCCCGGTGCAACTGAGCCACTGTATCCAGCCGAGAACAATCAACCCCGGGAAGGGCCCGCACATCTACAATGGTGGAAGACCTCAGACTTAATCTTTTCTTAGGGAGAATTGATTCAGGTCTCATTAAACTAGACTTGTCATAGTCATAACAATTATGACTAACCTAGTGGCATGGGTTAGCTCGGATTATTGACCACCTCAGATCAGAACTGTGTCAACAGATATGGCCAGGTAAGTGAGACCGGTGGAAGGAATATGCCATTAACTCGTACAAGAATGCATTCAGGTCGAGTAGCTTCCAATTAAAAATCAGTCTGTCGTATGTGCCAAACTTACCTTAGACACCAAATTATTGAGCCAGAACCAATTGGGTTAGCCTACAATCCAGACTCTAACCTCTGAGCCTAATTAGGTCTTGCTTGATCGTGACTCGATCTTGACCCAGACTTAATCCTATTAGGCTGGTCAATTTAAGCATTGTTGATCCCATCTAACCAACTCTTGATTCGGTTTGATCAACCGCTTAGACCTAATTGAGCTACCCAAGCCCGAACCCAGTATTATGAATATGTCTTAGATCTAAAATTCTCAATTTTAGACCTAATTAATATTCCATAATCTTAATTTTTAATTAAGTAGGGTTCATAAACAAAATATGCACAATAAATCCTAGGGTTTCAGGATCTAGGGTTTTGCAGAAAGTAAGTTTTGGATTTCTGATTAAGGACGAACACGCAGCACCCCTACACATCATAAGAACACCCCATCGAATGGGAAGAGAGGGCCTTTAAACCCTTCTTCATTCTTATGACCGGACGGCCAAGAGGAACGCCTTAATCAGGAACATGCAATACTACAAAATAGTTTTAGATCTATATCATATATCTCATATACAAATTAGATCTAATCATGGCATATTTTGCATACATCTCATGTATCGAATCATGCATATTTTTAGATCTAAATTATCTCATAATAATCTAAAAAATTAGATTTAAATTGATCTAATCAAAATAAATTCTAATCTAGACAATTATGTAGAACTATTCTACAACTAGTCTAGACATGCATCAATCATATCTCATATGATATTTAAAATTAAATAATTTTTATTTACTATTTTTTAGATGTTATTATAATCATTATAATATCAAAAAATAGTAAATAAATAGATCTAAAATATGATTTAATCAAATTAAATTCAAAAACATGCAAGACTATTCTATAGAACTATTCTATTTTAGAACTAGTCATGCATATTTTCTAATCTTAGATCCAAATCATTTAATTTTAATTTTTTCTGATTTTAGATCTGATCACATCTCATGTGACATCTGAAATCACTTATTTTTTAATTAAAATAAATTTAAAATTAGATCTAAATACTTTTAGAACCTTGGCTCTGATACCAGTTGAAGGAAAATCCTGATTTTCCGGACCAGGTTCGTTCAGATCTGATCAGATCAAGAGATATATTTCAAAAATTTTTTCTTTGATCTAGATCAGATCTAAGATATTTTAGATCTAATTATTATTATTTTAAAATTAAAATAAAATTAGATAAATTAAATCAAATTTAATTTACCTTGAAGTGGGTAATCCTATTACCCGTTGATGATCCTGTAAGCAGCGGAAGGTTCTGGATCTAGCCACGCAAGTGCCTGGCCTCTACCGGTATCCACTTGGACTGGATCTAGAGATCCTCTTCTTCTCTATCACATCTCCAAAAATTAGATCTGGATCTGATCTGGAGGATCTTCAAAACTCCTTTTGAAGATCAGCAGTCGTCCTTTGCAGCAGCGCAGCCTTCTAGCTTTCTGTCGCCTTTCTTTGATCTGGATCGCACCAACCAAGATCCAAAACCCTTTTGGACATGGAGAGGAGAGGGAGAAGATGCTTTGGCATGGAGGAGGAGAGGAGAAAAGGCCTTGGGGCATGGAGATCTCAATTAATTCAGATTTCTCTTTGAGTTGGGCGCAGGGTCTTATTTATAGACTAACTGTGATCCAACTCCTCTTCTTCCCAACCAATCACAACTCTTTGTGAAATCAGATCTAAATCTGATTGGTGGGAATAGAGTCCCCTGGATTCCTCCTTAGATGGTGCCTAAGACTAGTCAAAGTTGGTTCTTAGGAGAACTCTAATTGGAATCCAAAAAGGAGATGGAGTCCCTGTCCAACAGGGACTCCTGGGCGCCTCCAACTTGGGCACACGCCAAGGGTGGCGTGCGCCCTCTTCCTTGCCAGGTTCTGGCAGGGGACAGGCCCCCACCAGCTCTCCAATAGGTGCATGACATATGGATCAAGAAGTCAAAGTATCAATGGTCAATATTTGACCAGTCAAAGGTAGACTTTTGACCAAAGTCAAAGAACAAGAAATGGCAGGTGACCAAAAATGGTAGGTAATGTCTTACAAAATAAGACAACCTTTTCTGACTTGGACAACCTCCAGTCAGACCATATGAAGGCCTCTGATTGAGCACAAACTCCTTTGGCTCAGTCAGGACAACTTATTTATGATAGTAAAAGAAGAACGTTAGGTTCAATCGAGTGCTAGCACGATTTCCTTGAACCTAATTGAATCTCATTCAGATCAATTGAACTAGATCAGTTCAATTGATGATCACCAGATTCAAACCCTTGTTTGTGTGACCCAGTTAGGTTCAGTTCTGTATGGTAATGGGATATGTCATGATCTCTATCATCGACATCATCGAAACTCCTTTCGATGGATCAGAACTCTTCTGATTCGAACAGCTAGAATGATCGATCATCTAAATCATTCTAATTGCTCCCAAAATCCACCAGTGACACCTAGCAGTATATGGTGGCAACCCATCAGAGCTGAATGCGAACCTCTTGGTGCAGCTACCTGTGTGATTAAGTTCTTCTATCTTGAGCCCCGATCAGATTAGGGTTAAGGTGAACTCGTCAAACCCTAGTTTCTATCATATGATGTAATCATTCGATTCAAGTCCGATGTGAAAATCTAAATAGAAACTCTTTCTATTATTTCACTCTGCCATGGCCATGGGCTTCTAGGACTTGATTCTCATGATCATCATAGGGCTGCTCCTCTACCACCGAGGTAGATAGATTCCATCTTGATGCAATCCAGTTCCTACAATGAACATGCTATAGCCAACATACACCTCAGGGTTTCCATATGGCTAGGAGATCGAGTAATGGTGTAGTCAAACTATAACACCCTCAAGGTGAACTGCCGATGCACCTCAGGTCAAAGAACCAGACACACTACTGCAGCATCGAGTCAGTCATTGATGAGAAGGTAGACTCCCTAATGACTACTCGAGGTGGTCACGCTCAGTGCCCTCGTTCTCTAACGAGTACCTATACTCTCGCTCCGGTGTCTCCACACCGTAGACTCAAGACTCATCTACTAAAGAGAAGCGATTGTACACCAACCTTCTAGATCAATCACCATCCTCGTGATGATCCTATGGTCGGAAGCATTTTATGAGTTAACAATGATTATTCATGTCTTAAATTTTCAACTCTTGAAAATATGAATTATCATTACCATTAACTTAAAGGATGTATCACAGACACTAAATACACATATGTGATAGAAAATAATCGATTTTATTGATATTAGTCAAAATTATAATTTTGCCCCTAGAAGTGTATTACAAGTGTCAGCCAATTCTAGCTTCTAGGGCACATATATCTAACAAGTATCTGTTGTTACGAGGTGCTAGTCTATTTGAGATTTGATAGTCAAAGTTTAGAGGAGTAGGCGTCGGTTGGTGATGACCTTTGAGCTATATCAATTCTAGAAGAGTTCGGACTCCTCTAAGGTAGTCTGGGTGTGGGTCGGTTCATACCATATCTGAGGTCGGATTTGTGTGGGAGAGAAGACTCTTCTAGAATCAAGAAGTAGATCTACTGGAGAGATCTACGCGTAGCTCTTCTAAAGAAGAAAGTCGATGAAGAATTTGCCTAACGGAGGAACCCAACTAGTGGGGAGAATCCTGGAAGGAGTTTGCCTATTGGAGGAGTTTGGAAGGAATTCGCCTATTGGGAGAGTCTAGAAAGAGTTCGACTATTGGAGTCCGGAAGGAGTTTGCCTGTTGGAGTCCGGAAGGAGTTCGGCTGCTAGAGGAGTTTGCTTGTTAGGAGAAGATCCAATTAGAAAGTGAGCCATCTTAGTCTCAAACAATAGAAGAAGATAGAAATAGTATTTCAGGATTTCTGAGACTGAGTCGACCCAACTAAAAACTGAGCCGACCTAGTTTGGACTGAGTTGACCCAATTTAAAACTGAGTCGACCCAGTATCTGTAATGGCTAGTTTTCAGTTCTATAGCTTTTTCACTCCATACGTCTTCCAACGACTATTTTGGATCTTCTAATGGCTAGATCACTTTCAGAAGCCTATGATGATGACTTGTAATGGTGGGAAACCTCTGTGATACTTAAGGAAGCACTTGAGATAAGAAAAATAATTTTTGAACCAAAAAGAAAGAGCTTCCAAGCAGATTTTTAGTTTTTCAAGTATATGAGCTAAATAGTAAAAAGAAAGAAGTATTTCTTAGAGCTTTTCTTATCCTTCTAATATCCTCAATCAGAGAGAAGTTAGGCCAACATCATTGAAGATCAACTCCTACTTCTTTCAAGCACTCAAAGAGAAAAAATCAAGCCTACAAGCCAAGCTCCCAGATTTTCTTCTCTTAAGCTTCAAAGAGTTTGTTTTTATTTTGTTCATTGTATTTTCATATTTGTTTCAAGTTTCTTGGGGTGAGAAACTTGGGTTAGTCCAAGCCTAAAGTTGGATGGTGTATGGTTGTGATTGGTGAGCCAAAGTGAAAATCAATCGAGGTTGTTAGTTCTAAAAAATAATCATTATATGGTTGTAGTTGGTGAGCCAAGGTCCAAACTAACTAGATTGGATTGTGAGCCCAAGTAAAATAATCGGACTGTAATCAAGCCTAGTGACTATAGTTGAATTCCTAAGTGGTTTACTTAGAAAGTGGATGTAGGTGCTGAGTTTGTTATTGAACCACTATAAAATCATTGTGTTTGTGATTGCATATTACTATTCTATTAATTTTCTTTGCTGCACATTACATAGCTTATTTGTTAGCATTTAATTAGATCAATCTACTTACATCATAAGCTTAAAATTTAAAATATTCAATTCACCCCCCCTCTTAGGTAGCCATACTTGGGCAATAGGAAAGAGTATTAAAATTCTTTGATCAGATCGAGAAGGTGAATATCTATCCAATGAGTTCTTGACATATCTAGAAAAGAATGAGATTCTCTCACAGTAGACTCCTCCAAGAACACCACAACATAATGATATATCGAAAAGAAGAAATCAAATCTTATTAGATATGGTTCGATCCATGATGGGGTTTGCTAGTCTGCCTATTTCATTTTGAGAGTACATCGTAGCATCAAATTCCATGAAGGAAGCTGTGTAGCTGAGAAAGTTCATTATCGAGCTCGAAGAAGCATCCTCTCTTAATGATCCGGTCCTGCTCTACTACGACAGCACTAATGCCATATCTCAGGCAAAGGAACCAAAGTCACACTAGCAGACGAAGCATATTCTGTGCCACTTTCACTTAGTTTGAAAGATCATGGATCGAGGTGACGTCGACCTTTCGAAGATTGATGGAAAGGAGAACCTGGCCGACCCCTTCACTAAAGCCCTAGCGATAAAAAAGTTCGACAACCATAAATCAAAGATGGGTATTAGATACTATGCCAAGGGGCTTTAGTGTTAGATATATGTGCCCTAGAAGCCAGAATTGGCTGACACTTGTAATACACTTCTAGGGGCAAAATTGTAATTTTGACTATAATTTATAAAATGGGTTATTTTCTATCACACATGTGTATTTAGTGTCTGTGATACATCCTTTGAGTTAATGGTAATGATAATTCATATTTTCAAGAGTTGAAAATTTAAGACATGAATAATCATTATTAACTCATAAACAGCTCCCGACCATAGGATCATCACGATGATGGTGATTGATCCGGAAGGTTGGTGTACGATCGCTTCTCTTTAGTAGATGAGCCTTGAGTCTATGGTGTGGAGACACCGGAGCGAGAGTACAGGTACTCGTTAGAGAACGAGGGCACTGAGCGTGACCACCTCGAGTAGTCATTAGGAAGTCTACCTTCTCGTCAATGACTGACTCGATGCTGCAGTAGTGTGTCTGGTTCTTTGACCTGAGATGCATCGGCAGTTCACCTTGAGGGTGTTATAGTTTGACTACACCATTACTCGATCTCCTAGCCATATGAAACCCTGAGGTGTATGTTGGCTGTGACATGTTCATTGTAGGAACTGGATTGCATCAAGATGGGATCTATCTACCTCGGTGGTAGAGGAGTAGCCCTATGATGATCATGAGAATCAAGTCCTGAAGCCCATGGCCATGGCAGAGTGAAATAATAGAAAGAGTTTCTATTTAGATTTTCACACTGGACTCGAATCGAATGATTACATCATATGACAGAGACTAGGGTTTGACGAGTTCACCATAACCCTAATCTGATCGGGGCTCAAGATAGAAGAACTGAATCACACAGGTAGCTGCACCAAGAGGTTCGCATTCAGCTCTGATGGGTTGCCACCATATACTGCTAGGTGTCACTGGTGGATTTTGGGAGCAATTAGAATGATTTAGATGATCGATCATTCTAGCTGTTCGAATCAGAAGAGTTCTGATCCATCGAAAGGAGTTTCGATGATGTCTATGATAGAGATCATGACATATCCCATTACCATACAGAACTGAACCTAACTGGGTCACACAAACAAGGGTTTGAATCTGGTGATCATCAATTGAACTGATCTAGTTCAATTGATCTGAATGAGATTCAATTAGGTTCAAGGAAATCGTGCTAGCACTCGATTGAACCTAACGTTCTTCTTTTACTATCATAAATAAGTTGTCCTGACTGAGCCAAAGGAGTTTGTGCTCAATCAGAGGCCTTCATATGGTCTGACTGGAGGTTGTCCAAGTCAGAATAGGTTGTCTTATTTGTAAGACATTACCTGCCATTTTTGGTCACCTGCCATTTCTTGTTCTTTGACTTTGGTCAAAAGTCTACCTTTGACTGGTCAAACGTTGACCATTGACCCTTTGACTTTTGACCACATGTCATGCACCTATTGGAGAGCTGGTGGGGGCTTGTCCCCCTGCCAGAACCTGGCAAGGAGAAGGGCGCACGCCAAGGGAGGCGTGAGCCCAAGTAGGAGGCGCCTAGGAGTCCTTGTTGGACAAGGACTCCACCTCCCTTTAGGATTCCAATTAGAGTTCTACTAAGAATCCAGTTTGACTGGTCTTAGGCGCCCTCTAAGGAGGAATCCAGGGGTCTCTATTCCAACCAATCAGATTTAGATCTGATTTCACAAAGGGTTGTGATTGGTTGAGAGGAAGAGGAGTTGGATCACAAGAGGTCTATAAATAAGACCCTGCGCCCAACCCTAATTCTAAGTCAAAGTGAATTCAATAGAGATTTCCCACATCCAAGGCTGCCTCTCCCCTCCTTCTCCACGCCATACTCTCTTCTCCCCTTGCTCTCCACGTCCAAAAGGGTTTTGGATTTAGTTTGGTGCGATTCAGATCAAGGAAAGGCGACCAAAAGCAAGAAGGCTGCGCTGCTGCAAAAGGACGACTGCAGATCTTCAAAAGAGTTTTGAAGATCCTCCAGATCAGATCCAGATCTAATTTTTGGAGGAGTGATAGAGAAGAAGAGGATCTCCAGATCCAACCCGAGTGGATACCGGTAGAGGCCAGGCGCTTGCGTGGCTAAGATCCAGAACCTTCCGCTGCAATCAGGATCATCTACAGGGTAATAGGATTACCCAAATCAGGTAAATTAAATTAGATTTAATTTATCTTATTTTATTTTATTTATTAAAATAATAAGAATCAGATCTGAAACATATCAAGATCTGATTAAGATCAAGAGAAAATTTTTTGAAATATATCTCTTGATCTAATCAGATCTGGACGAACCTGGACCGGGAAATCAGGATTTCCCTTCAACTGGTATCAGAGCCATGGTTCTAAAATTGTTTAGATCTGATTTTAATTTTATTTTAATTAAAAATAACGTGATTTCAGATGTCACATGAGATGTGATCAGATCTGAAATCAGAAAAATTAAAATTAAATGATTTGGATCTAAGAACATGAAGATATGCATGACTAGTTCTAGAATAGAATAGTTCTATAGAATAGTTTTGCATGCCTTTGATTTAATATGATTAAATCATATTTTAGATATTCTTATTTACTATTTTCTGATATTATAAGTGTTATAATAACATCTGATAAATAGCAAATAAAAATTATTTAATTTTAAATATCATATGAGATATGATAGATGCATGTCTAGACTAGTTGTAGAATAGTTCTACATAATTGTCTAGATTAGAATTTATTTTGATTAGATCAATTTAAATCTAATTTTTTAGATTATTATGAGATAATATAGATCTGAAAATATGCATGATTATGATACATGAGATGTATGCAAAATATGCCTTGATTAGATCTACTTTATATATGAGATATATGATATAGATCTGATATTGTTTTGTAGTATTGAATGTTCCTGATTAAGGCGTTCCTCTTGGCCGTCCGGTCATAAGAACGAAGAAGGGTTTAAAGGCCCTCTCTTCCCATTCGATGGGGTGTTCTTATGATGTGTAGGGGTGCTGCGTGTTCGTCCTTAATCAGAAACCCAAAACTTACTTTCTGCAAAACCCTAGATCCTGAAACCCTAGGATTTATTGTGCATATTTTGTTTATGAACCCAACTTAATTAAGAATTAAGTTTATGGAATATTAATTAGGTCTAAAATTGAGAATTTCAGATCTAAGACATATTCATAATACTGGGTTCGGGCTTGGGTAGCTCAATTAGGTCTAAGCGGTTGATCAAACCGAATCAAGAGTTGGTTAGATGGGATCAACAATGCTTAAATTGACCAGCCTAATAGGATTAAGTCTGGGTCAAGATCGAGTCACGATCAAGCAAGACCTAATTAGGCTCAGAGGTTAGAGTCTGGATTGTAGGCTAACCCAATTGGTTCTGACTCAACAATTTGGTGTCTAAGGTAAGTTTGGCACAGACGACCGACTGGTTTTTAATTGGAAGCTACTCGACCTGAATGCGTTCTTGTACGAGTTAATGGCATATTCCTTCCACCGGTCTCACTTACCTGGCCATATCTATTGACATAGTTCTGATCTGAGGTGGTCAATAATCCGAGCTAACCCATGCCACTAGGTTAGTCATAATTGTTATGACTAAGCCAAGTCTAGTTTAATGAGACCTGAATCAATTCTCCCTAAGAAAAGATTAAGTCTGAGGTCTTCCACCATTGTAGACGTGCGGGCCCTTCCCGGGGTTGATTGTTCTCGACTGGATACAGTGGCTCAGTTGCACCGGGAAGACGCAACCATGTCTATTAGGCATTGGATGCTATGGGCTGGAGGATGAGTTGGGCTCAATATTTGGATACGGTGAGAGACCCAATTAGGAACCCAGTCTATGCAAATGGTGGGTCTGACTTAACTAAGGAGTGGATCAATATTCCGGATACGGTGAGATTCATGAATTAGAGACCAAGTTTGGGTGCACCATGATTAGAGAATCATTGAACAAGAGTTGTTCACTCATTGGCTAACCCATCACCAATAACTGTTAGGTGAGGTGATGAGTCAGTTGGTGAGACCGCACCACCCACTAGAAATCATCAATCGTGGAGATTTTCGCATCTCTACAGAGGGAGTGTAGGGATCCAAAAAAATAGTGGGAGCTAATTTGTTTAAAAATAAAATCCCTAAACAAATTGGTCAAGTCAAAATTACAGTATCTAACTAGAATCATTGACTCTCTACAGGAAAATGTCTGCGTCCAACCCCCTGGCACGTATCCTAGACACAC
>QRFJ01000526.1:22640-45184 GCA_006176705.1 Cocos nucifera | reverse complement strand
CGACCGACTGGTTTTTAATTGGAAGCTACTCGACCTGAATGCGTTCTTGTACGAGTTAACGGCATATTCCTTCCACCGATCTCACTTACCTGGCCATATCTGTTGACACAGTTCTGATCTGAGGTGGTCAATAATCCGAGCTGACCCATGCCACTAGGTTAGTCATAATTGTTATGACTAAGCCAAGTCTAGTTTAAAGAGACCTGAATCAATTCTCCCTAAGAAAAGATTAAGTCCGAGGTCTTCCACCATTGTAGACGTGCGGGCCCTTCCCGGGGTTGATTGTTCTTGGCTGGATACAGTGGCTCAGTTGCACCGGGAAGACGCAACCATGTCTATTAGGCATTGGATGCTATGGGCTGGAGGATGAGTTGGGCTCAATATTTCGGATACGGTGAGAGACCCAATTAGGAACCCAGTCTATGCAAATGATGGGTCTGACTTAACTAAGGAGTGGATCAATATTCCGGATACGGTGAGATTCATGAATTAGAGACCAAGTTTGGGTGCACCATGATTAGAGAATCATTGAACAAGAGTTGTTCACTCATTGGCTAACCCATCACCAATAACTGTTAGGTGAGGTGATGAGTCAGTTGGTGAGACCGCACCACCCACTAGAAATCATCAATCGCGGAGATTTTCGCATCTCTACAGAGGGAGTGTAGGGATCTAAGAAAATAGTGGGAGCTAATTTGTTTAAAAATAAAATCCCTAAACAAATTGGTCAAGTCAAAATTACAGTATCTAACTAGAATCTTTGACTCTCTACAGGAATATGTCTGCGTCAAATCCATTGGCACGTATCCTAGACACACATAGACTGACTGGACCCAATTATAAAGATTGGCTCAGGAACTACAAAATTGTTTTGGGTTCAGAGAAGTTAACACATGTTTTGGACCAGGACCCTCCCACCTTACCAGCTCGTCCATCCACTGAACAGAGAGCGTCTCTGGAAAAATGGATTGACGAAGACAATAAGGCCAGATACTACATGTTGGGCTCGATGTCTGATGAGCTCCAGCGCCAACATGAAGATATCGGGACTGCTCGCCAAATGTTGGCTCACCTGCAGGAGATGTTTGGTGAATAGAGTCGCGCAGCCAAATATCAAGTCACGAAATGACTTTTTAAGGCTAAGATGCGTGATGGGCAGTCAGTCCAAGATCACTGTCTGACAATGATCAAGGACATGGAAGAGCTTGAGAAGCTCGGTGTGAAGTTGGACTTGGCTTGCAGAACGATATTATTCTGCAATCCTTGACTGATGCATATGGGCAATTCATCATGAATTACCACATGCATAAACTTCAAAATTCCTTGGCCGAGTTGATGAATATGCTGGTTACCGCTGAGCTTTCTATGAAAGGTTCTAAAGGCTCAGTTCTTGCTATGGAACGGACTTCTTCCAAAAGAAAGTCTTATGGAAAGAAAAAGAAGTCTGTGAAAAAGCAAAAGGTAGAAGGATCAAAGAAGAAGAAGGCAGAACCGAAGAAGAAGGTCGATGGCAAAGGAAAGTGTTTCCATTGCAACAGCGACGACCATTGGAAGCGGAACTGCCCTACTTACCTGGCCACCCTGAAGAACAAGAAGGAAGGTCCTTCTGGAGGTATGCTCATTATTCGAGCAAAACGTGAATGCCAAACGACCTAGGGATAGTCCAAACGACAGATATCTATGGCACCTGAGATTAGGTCATATAGCAGAAGATAGGATTAACAAATTGGAGAAAAATGGGCTATTGAGTCCATTGACTTTTGAGTCATATCCAACTTGTGAATCTTGTCTTCAAGGCAAAATGACTAAACTTCCTTTTGTTGGACATGGGGAGAGGGCCACAGATCTCCTTGCCCTAGTACATACTGATGTGTGCAGCCCATTCGATATGCCGGCTAGAGGCAATTTTGTCTACTTCATTACCTTTACCGATGATCTGTCTAGGTATGGGTATGTGTATCTTATGAGACACAAGTCTGAAGCTTTGAAAAGTTCAAAGAATTCAGACATGAAGTAGAAAAACAAACTGAAAAACCCATTAAGGTTCTTCGATCAGATCGAGGAGGTGAATACCTTAGCCGGGAATTCCTAGACTATCTTAAGGAAAATGGCATAGTCTCTCAATGGACTCCACCAGGAAAACCTCAACTCAACGGGGTTTCAGAACGGAGAAATCGGACTCTATTGGATATGGTTCGATCCATGATGAGCTTCACAGACCTCCCAGATTTTCTTTGGGGACATTCATTATTAACTTCAATCTATTTACTGAATAGGGTTCCCTCTAAAACCGTTCCTACCACACCGTATGAGATATGGCACGGTAAGAAATCAAGTCTGAGTCATCTCAGAATTTGGGGTTGTCCGGCTCATGTCAAAAGACAACAAGCGGACAAGTTAGAGTTTAGGTCCTTCAGAGCTCGATTCATAGGATATCCTAAAGAGTCATTAGGATACTATTTCTACATTCCAGAAGACCACAATGTGATTGTGAGTCGACATGCCATCTTTTTTGAAAAATAGTTTATTCAAGATAGCGGCATTGGAAAGCAGATTAAGCTTGATGAGAAAGTCTCACAAGCAGAACGAGCTAAGGACCAAGTGGAACCAAATCAGGTTGAGCCAATAAGAACACTACCTCCACCTCGTAGATCGGAAAGAGTTTTCCGTCCCCCTGAAAGATACTTAGGTATTATTTCAGAGGATGTAGAGGAAATGTTCCTCATAGGTAATGGTGCTCATGGAGATGATCCCAAAACCTACAACGAGGCGATATCAGATATCGACTCCGAGAAATGGCTTGAGGCAATGAAGTCAGAGATCGACTCGATGCACTCAAACCAAGTTTGGACCTTGGTAGATCCACCAGAAGGTATAGTACCTATTGGGTGTAAATGGATCTTCAAGAGAAAGATTGGTGCAGATGGGAATGTGGAGACATTCAAGGCTAGACTGGTGGCAAAAGGTTATAGTCAACGTGAAGGCATTGACTATCAGGATACCTTTTTCCCGATAGCTATGCTAAAATCCATCCGCACATTGCTTGCCATTGCAGCCTATTTCGATTATGAAATATGGCAAATGGACGTGAAAACGGCATTCCTAAATGGATATCTTGAGGAAGATATCTGTATGGAACAGCCGCTAGGTTTCACATCCAGTGATACTGATCACAAGGTTTGCAAGCTGCAAAGGTCCATATATGGACTTAAGCAAGCATCTCGGAGCTGGAACACTCGTTTCAATGATGTGATCAAAAAGTTTGGTTTCATCAAAAATGAAGAGGAACCATGTGTTTTCAAAAGGGTCAGTGGGAGCGCTGTTGTCTTCCTCGTATTGTACGTGGATGACATCCTCCTTATTGGGAATGATATTCCCATGTTGACATCAGTCAAGATGTGGTTGTCCAAGGAATTCTCCATGAAAGACCTAGGTGAAGCATCCTTTATTCTAGGAATTAAGGTCTATAGGGATAGACCGAATAGGATGCTAGGACTTTCACAGAAGATGTACATAGAGGAAGTACTAAAGAGGTTTAGTATGGAAAACTCTAAGAGGGGATTAATACCCTTCAGACATGGTATTCATCTTTCCAAGAAGATGTGCCCCAGCACACCTGAGGAAATAGAACGCATGAGCAAGATCCCTTATGCTTCTGCAATAGGGAGCCTCATGTATGCCATGCTATGTACACGACCTGATATAGCCCATGCTGTGAGTGTCACAAGCAGATATCAGTCAAATCCAGGTGAAGAACACTGGACTTCTATGAAATGTATCCTTAAGTACTTGAGAAGAACTAAGGATATGATGTTGGTCTTTGGTAATGGAGAACTCCAAGTTCAAGGATGCACAGACTCGGACTTCATGTCTGATATAGATGATCGAAAGTCGACATCTGGAAGTCTGTTTGTGTGCAATGGTGGAGCTGTCAGCTGGAAGAGTTCCAAGCAAACTGTGATAGCAGATTCCACCATGGAAACAGAATATATAGCTGCATCAGAGGCTGCAAAGGAAGCATTCTGGTACAAGAAGTTTGCTGCAGAAATTGGAGTAATGCCATCAGATGCCATTCCTCTTTACTGCGACAACAATGGCGCCATAGCCCTTGCTAAGGAACCGAGGTCTCACCAGAAGTCCAAGCACATTGAGCGGCGATATCATCTCATCCGCGATTACCTTGAGAAAGGTTACGTTGAGGTCAAGAGAGTCAACTCCGCAGATAATGTGGCAGACCCACTTACAAAGCCGTTGGGCCAGCAGAAGATCGAAGCCCACCTTGAGAAGATGGGACTTAGACTTGTAGCCAATTGGCTTTAGGACAAGTGGGAGATTGTTAGATATATGTGCCCTAGAAGCCAGAATTGGCTGACACTTGTAATACACTTCTAGGGGCAAAATTATAATTTTGACTATAATTAATGAAATGGGTTATTTTCTATCACACATTTGTATTTAGTGTCTGTGATACATCCTTTGAGTTAATGGTAATGATAATTCATATTTTCAAGAGTTGAAAATTTAAGACATGAATAATCATTATTAACTCATAAACAGCTCCCGACCATAGGATCATCACGAGGATGGTGATTGATCCGGAAGGTTGGTGTACGATCGCTTCTCTTTAGTAGATGAGTCTTGAGTCTACGGTGTGGAGACACCGGAGCGAGAGTACAGGTACTCGTTAGAGAACGAGGGCACTGAGCGGACCACCTCGAGTAGTCATTAGGGAGTCTACCTTCTCGTCAATGACTGACTCGATGCTGCAGTAGTGTGTCTGGTTCTTTGACCTGAGATGCATCGGCAGTTCACCTTGAGGGTGTTATAGTTTGACTACACCATTACTCGGTCTCCTAGCCATATGGAACCCTGAGGTGTATGTTGGCTATAGCATGTTCATTGTAGGAACTTGGATTGCATCAAGATGGAGATCTATCTACCTCGGTGGTAGAGGAGCAGCCCTATGATGAATCATGAGAATCAAGTCCTGAAGCCCATGGCCATGGCAGAGTGAAATAATAGAAAGAGTTTCTATTTAGATTTTCACATTGGACTCGAATCGAATGATTACATCATATGACAGAGACTAGGGTTTGACGAGTTCACCTTAACCCTAATCTGATCGGGGCTCAAGATAGAAGAACTGAATCACACAGGTAGCTGCACCAAGAGGTTCGCATTCAGCTCTGATGGGTTGCCACCATATACTGCTAGGTGTCACTGGTGGATTTTGGGAGCAATTAGAATGATTTAGATGATCGATCATTCTAGCTGTTCGAATCAGAAGAGTTCTGATCCATCGAAAGGAGTTTCGATGATGTCTATGATAGAGATCATGACATATCCCATTATCATACAGAACTGAACCTAACTGGGTCACACAAACAAGGGTTTGAATCTGGTGATCATCAATTGAACTGATCTAGTTCAATTGATCTGAATGAGATTCAATTAGGTTCAAGGAAATCGTGCTAGCACTCGATTGAACCTAACGTTCTTCTTTTACTATCATAAATAAGTTGTCCTGACTGAGCCAAAGAAGTTTGTGCTCAATCAGAGGCCTTCATATGGTCTGACTGGAGGTTGTCCAAGTCAGAATAGGTTGTCTTATTTGTAAGACATTACCTGCCATTTTTGGTCACCTGCCATTTCTTGTTCTTTGACTTTGGTCAAAAGTCTACCTTTGACTGGTCAAACGTTGACCATTGACCCTTTGACTTTTGACCACATGTCATGCACCTATTGGAGAGCTGGTGGGGGCTTGTCCCCTGCCAGAACCTGGCAAGGAGAAGGGCGCACGCCAAGGAGGCGTGAGCCCAAGTAGGAGGCGCCTAGGAGTCCTTGTTGGACAAGGACTCCACCTCCCTTTAGGATTCCAATTAGAGTTCTACTAAGAATCCAGTTTGACTGGTCTTAGGCGCCCTCTAAGGAGGAATCCAGGGGTCTCTATTCCAACTAATCAGATTTAGATCTGATTTCACGAAGGGTTGTGATTGGTTGAGAGGAAGAGGAGTTGGATCACAAGAGGTCTATAAATAAGACCCTGCGCCCAACCCTAATTCTAAGTCAAAGTGAATTCAATAGAGATTTCCCACATCCAAGGCTGCCTCTCCCCTCCTTCTCCACGCCATACTCTCTTCTCCCCTTGCTCTCCACGTCCAAAAGGGTTTTGGATTTAGTTTGGTGCGATTCAGATCAAGGAAAGGCGACCAAAAGCAAGAAGGCTGCGCTGCTGCAAAAGGACGACTGCAGATCTTCAAAAGAGTTTTGAAGATCCTCCAGATCAGATCCAGATCTAATTTTTGGAGGAGTGATAGAGAAGAAGAGGATCTCTAGATCCAACCCGAGTGGATACCGGTAGAGGCCAGGCGCTTGCGTGGCTAAGATCCAGAACCTTCCGCTGCAATCAGGATCATCTACAGGGTAATAGGATTACCCAAATCAGGTAAATTAAATTAGATTTAATTTATCTTATTTTATTTTATTTATTAAAATAATAAGAATCAGATCTGAAACATATCAAGATCTGATTAAGATCAAGAGAAAAATTTTTGAAATATATCTCTTGATCTAATCAGATCTGGACGAACCTGGACCGGGAAATCAGGATTTCCCTTCATTTAGGATAAGTGAAAATTATTGAAAAATGTGTCCCAAAGTCAATCATCAGCTTGTTGATGGTTGTACTACATTATAATTATAATTAATTTATTTATTAATAAAATATATTTTTGATATTTTTTATCATAAGTTTTCATCTTCTAACAAACTTCATTGTTGTGATAAAGTCTTCAGGACTATTTAGGTTCAATAAAAAGAGAATTTATCGATTAGTCCTTAAAACTGTTCATGACCAAATGATAGGCTGTTAATTAAGACGACAGCGTCTATCTAGCATAGATCGATGTATGCCATATAGGTTGGTTATCCTCGTAACCAAAGAGTGTGGAGATACTAATATGGCATATAGGTGAGATGTAAGGATACATCGTCACTGAATGTGTTCAACTTTAAAGTATTCTACTATCAAGAATGTCTCTGATGAGATATGGGTATAAATATTTCTTAGACCTGAAATCATCTTAGTGGCTTGCAAGCAACTCACTGTGCTTTGGTACCGAATTAACTAAATTTTTAATTCAGTAATGAAAGGCTTCTGGAAATGGTCAAGTATTTGTAAGGTCAGTGTGTGATTAAGATGAGATTGACCACTCTAAGAGTTGGAGAAGAATGTATCACTATATTTCAATATAGCAAAATCTTGGCTAGGATAATTCATGAGATGGATTTGATATTTTGAAATACAATGTGGATAGCATGATCAGAGTTGATAGCTAAACTCTGAGGTGTCCTACGAGCATTTTG
The DNA here is from genome assembly GCA_006176705.1 of Cocos nucifera. Classification (NCBI taxonomy): domain Eukaryota; kingdom Viridiplantae; phylum Streptophyta; class Magnoliopsida; order Arecales; family Arecaceae; genus Cocos; species Cocos nucifera. The sequence goes on along the minus strand of QRFJ01000526.1, from coordinate 37,819 downwards.
GTCAAGGGGATGAATTATATAGAAGTTATATCCACGTGGATTCTAAAGATGTTATTCTACACATTCGACCTATCCGACCATCGGATACCATTGCTAGATGGTTACTTTGAATGGTATAAAAATTTATTTTTGTACTACTGGCTTAGGTTCAAACCTATGGGGTCACACACATTAGAGTTTATGATCTGATCGGATGGTTGATCAATGATTAAGAATCATTCTAGGGTTAAACGATCAATATGATTGATGTTTAACCTAGTGCAAGTATTGCGGGAGGATAGATTAGCAATTGAATTGCTAATTGGCTTAATTTGGCTAAGCCAAAGGGTTGAGATTTAGTCAAATTAAATGTAATTTAATTAGATTTGGTTTGAGCTTGATTGGATCAAGTTCAATTGGTTTATTAGATAAGCCAAGTGCAAGGAAGAACTAGTCCTAGTTTAACTAGGACTAGGGTCAACCTAATTTTCTAATTTAATTAAAAAATTAAATCAAAATTAAATATAATTTAATTTAATTAAATTAAATTTTTAATTAGATTAAGATCTACTCTAATTAAATTTAATTAATTTTAATTGAATTTGGTTCAAAAATCATGTTTGACCAAGTCAAATTAGAAGTCCTAGTGAGACTAGGACTTCTTTCCTTATGCCACTTGATATCTCACGCCCACCCCACGCCCCACGCCTATCTTTTAGGATTTTTTCATGGAAAATCCTTTCTCTCAGGTCTTTACGTGCACCTACTTGCTTCCCTTTTCTCTTACATGAAATTAAGTTGTGGACCAAGTCAATAGAAGGCAAGTTGTTGTGGTTTTAAATTCTATGTGATAGAATCCTAACAAACCAAAACTCCTCTTATAAGGTGCTGTCCGCTTTCTATTTTCTCCTAAAATTTTTGGTGGAAAAAGGAGACTTTTTATGTGAAAAAAAGGGTGGTCCACGCCAAAGAAAAAGGAGGGGGCATCCAAGAGTTGGGTGCCTCTTGTCTTGCCCAATTTGGACATTCCTTGTCTAGGTATTTGACCTAAACAAGTATTCTTCCATATCTCATTATTTAAAGAGAATTTTGAGCTGGTTTTTTTGTAATTTCTAGACCATTGAGAGGGCTCTTGGGAGTGAGAAAATTGGATAGAGGGACCCTTGGGGCATGGGGATTTTATAGACACCAATCTAGGTGTCTAGGTGAGAGAAAAGAGAAGAAGAAGAGGATCAATTTCTAGGATCTTTTGCTCTTTCTTTCTCCTCATCTTTGAGATTTTCGAGTGTTGTTTCAGATCAAAAGTCTCTTCCCTTCCTTCTACTTTTTTGGAGTATCCAAGTCTTGAAGAAGGTAGCACCGAACCGATCATCAAAGAAGGATTAGCACAATACTAGCATACTATGCTGATTTCCTACATCGGACTTCTGATCGGTATTCGTGGGCTCGTGCAGATATCTCTTAAAGGCTGGATGTGTGTGTGGCTTGAAGCTTCATCCTTCAACCTAGGTCAGCAAGTTAGAACGTCTAACTTGCATAGATAATATAGATTTGATCCTATGTTATATGTCTACAATAGATCTAGTGTAGATCCATATTGACGTGATCAACATGTCTTTTATTTCTAATATTTTTTAATTTTTGATTTAATCTCATGCTATAATCATATAATAGGATCTTAGATCTAGGGTGTTCACTAATTTTATGAATTAATTTTGATTAATTTCTATCTTCTGCTGCCAAGATCTGAAAAAATTTTAAGTCTAATCCTGAAATTCTAGATCTGGTTCTTTCACAAGCCAAAGAGAATGGCTCGAGTTTGGAGGTTTAGGATATGTGATATAGCCTAAAATCGACCTTATCATGGATAGACATATGACAAATAATTTTGAAAAGATTCAAATTTTGGATGGTTATGGCTCCATAATTAGGGCTTATTCTTTGGAGGATAAATAACTTACTTAGGAATCACTATTTTTCTGAACAAATATTTTTAGATCAAATTTAAATTAAAAATAATTTATCTATATTTTTTTTATGCATTAGTAAATGGTTCCAGAATCTGTAACCTATGTTCTTTTGCGCTACTACTTTCCCAAGTGAGTTGCTAAAATTTATTCATATATTCCATTATTATATAAATATTATATTATATATAATATTATATTATAACTAGTCAAAGACCTGTGAATTGCATGGGAAGGATAATTATGGCCTGTAATTATTAAATTTTTTAATAATAAATATTTATAGTAGATATATATATTTTTTTAATATTTTATTTTATTTTATTAATTATATATATATATGATATAGTTTTTATTATTTTATAAAATATTATTTTATTTTATTTTATTTTTCTTTCTATTCTTATACCTTCTATGCATCCGTCGGTATCGCTGCAACCTCTCTTACCCCACCATGGCTCTCTTTTTCTCTTGGCAAACGTCGATCCCGATCACACCTCTATTTTCTCTTTTCTTCTCATATCTTTTCTATGCCTGTTGGTGCCGCCCCATCCGTTACCGTCCCATTACTATTCTCCTTCTTTCTCGATAAATGTCGATCCTAATCACACTTCCTAGTGTCTTTTTCAGTACCACCACTCCTAGCACTACCACTAAAGGAAGAGAGAAACTCTCTCTTCTTTTATTTTATTTTTTTAATAAAATATTATTTTATTATTATTTTTTTTTCTTCTTATTCTCATACCTTCTCCGTGCCTGTTAGTGCCGCCCCATCCCCTATCATTCCATCATGGCTTTCTTCTCTCTCAATAAATATCGATCTTGATCACATCGCTAGTTCCTCACTTCTTCTCATACCTTCTCCAAACTTTTAGAGACTATTAAATGTAGAGATTAAGCTTTCAAATCAATGAAGTATCGTACTCTATTTATGAATAATTTATTAGATTGGATCTAATCTGATCCGATGGATCGATTTAGATCTCAAAATATATTATTTTTTAAAAATAATAAAAATATTATTTTTTAAAAAATAAATTAGTATATTATTATTTTTAAAATTAAAAAAATAATATATTATCTTTTTAAAATAATAATAAATTAGTATTTAAAAATATTATAATTATTTTTATAATATTTTATTTTTTAAAAATAATATTTTTTTAAAATATTTTTTAACTTTTATCTCTTTTTTATTTTTATTTTTAAAATATTATTTTTTATTTTTAAAATATTAATTTATTATTAAAAATAATATATTTTAAATTATTCATAAAAAATAATAATTATATGTCATAATAAAATTATTTGAGATGTTGAGATGGTAACACCATAATACTTTTCATAGAGTATTATTTTATATATATTTTAAAAAAATAATATAAATATTATTTTTAAAAAAATAAATTAGTATGTTAATATTTTTAAAATTAGAAAATGATATGTTATCTTTTAAAATAATAAATTATTATTTTTTTAAAAAAATATTATTACTTTTTAAAAATATTTTATTTTTTAAAAATAATATTTTTTAAAATATTTTTTATTTCTTATTCTTTTTTACTTTTACTTTTAAAATATTATTTTTTTTAATTTTTAAAATACTATTTTATTATTATTTAAAAATTATTTTAAATTAATAATAATAATAAAATAATAATTCATATGATAGAACTAAAATTATTTGAGATGTTGAGGTGGCAACACCATAATACTCCTTCATTAAGTATTATTTTATATATAGATAATAGATATCATATAATAACAATAATACATCATATTATAATAATAAATTATCTTAAATAATAGATTATAATATAACAAAATAATGATATATTAGAATAATAATATTATGTAGTATACTATAATATTATATAATAATAAAATATATTTTATTATACTATATAATTATTATTGGTGCAAAATTTGCTTGTCGCCAGAATCAAGACTGGAGTCGGAGAAGATGAGATCGTCGTCAGTGACCTACAAAATAAATCTCATCTAGAGTTGGGGGTGGTGGCTCTGGCAAGATCCTTCGACAATCAAGTCAGCTCTTTTGGCCAACAAAAATGAAGTGCTTAGAGAGATTTTAGCAGGATTTTTAGAAGAAGAATGAGAGCTTCAAGAAGAAAGCATATCTAGAGAGTCTTTTGTATAGGCAAAGCCTGTAACAAACTGATAGTGATAGTCATAACTATCTGATAGTGGGCCATGCAGGACCATATGGAGTTTATTATAGAGGGTAGTGTTTGTTGTCATGATGTGCCAACTAAAGTTTGGATGGAATGACTGTAGGCGATGGAGTGTTCCTCACTAATGTTGCTCTAGAGGAGCTTGGAGGTTCTTGTGATCAACTATGCGAGGGTTGTTGTTCTCCATATTGAGAGTTGGTGCTAAGATCCTTCTAGGTGGCTGGGAGGAGTTCAAAAAAAGTTTGATGGAAGGAGAAGTCCGAAAGAAGTTCGACTGATGGAGAAGTCTAGTTGAAGGAGAAGTTCAAAAGAAGTTTGGCTAGTGGAGAAGTTCGATTGAAGGAGAAGTCCGAAAGAAGTTCGACTGATGGAGAAGTCTAACTGAAGGAGAAGTCCGAAAGGAGTTTGACTGGTGGAGAAGTCCGATTGAAGAAAAAGTTCAGAAGGAGTTTGACTTATGGAGAAGTTCAACTGAAAGAGAAATTTGACACTCTTAACGAAGCATGGAAGTTCGTCTGGAGGAAGTTCTACCAAAAGAGGGTTGACTGTCTGGGATGGAGGAGCTTGGTTATCGCTACTATTCAAGCTCATTTGGATGAAGCCCGAAGGGATTTTGCAAATTCGATCGAGGCTCAGTCTAAGTTGTTGTTATCGGATGGGATCATTCAGCGATCAGATATTTGACCGAACTTCGATAGGAGCGGGTTCGCCCCCAACAATAGTCCCCCACTCCCAAGTACGAAATTCGAAGGAAGGAAGTATAGATGTGGCTGCCAAAGTTCTTTTTAGCTTCTCATGCTCGTCAGGATGAGACATTTTGGCATTTACCGCACTGGCGTCGAAGCTCTTTAAATTCGAAGTGAGTTTGAGAAGACAGTCCTTTGGCTTTCCCACCGCAATACTGTCCCAAGCAGGCATAATTAAGGATTCGCCCATAGCCACTACTTTGCCATGATGTGTGGGACATGCGACACTTGCAGTCCGACTGAACGAGATCTGCCATCATAATCGTATCGAACTTTTCTTGGCTATTTAAGGCTTTCTTCCTCTTCCAGAATCCATTCTTGCCTGAGTTTTCTTCTTCCTTTGGCAACTGCTTTTCTTTCATCCGAGATTTTCAATTTCTCCCTTCATCTTCCCTGGTTCCTGGCATTCCTCGGTTTGATTCTCATCGCACCCATCATCTCTTTGTCAATCTTAATCAACTTAGGTCAGCATCTCCACACCTATTTTTAATTACTCTTGCTTCTTTTACTTCTTGTTCTTTCGATTCTTCCATACAAGTTTTGCACTTCATTTTTTCCTACTTTTTGGAGGTTTTTTGGAGGGTTTACTTTCATTACTATAGAATAGGGCTACGACAGCGATTTATAACCACTGCCATAGCCCAAAAAACTACTACCATAGACTACGACAGTGGTTGTAAAACTGCTACCATAGCTTCTAAATAATTAAAAAAAAAATATAAATTTTTTAATTTTTTATATATTCAACCTGACAAATACAGAGATATATAATACAAAAAAATATTATAAACATAAAAATATTTTTAAAATGCTAAAATTTTATTATCGAATAAAATTTATTATAATATTTTTTTAAAAAAGTCAAAAGTCTCCTAAATCTACATCGTTGTCATCACCGAAAGATGGAGCACAGGCTGGAGCCGAAGCTAGAGCTGGAGCTGGAGTCAGAGCCAGAGTTGGAGGAGCTGGAGCTGGAATGTAGGCCAATATATCCTCAAAATTCATGAAGGCACCTCCAAAACGTGTGCTGAGCGTCGACACCATGTCTCTCACGATGCCCTCCAGATGAGATGCACGCTCCTCAGCTCGATTTGCCCACGTCACAGCATGATCTGCCCATGCCAACTCCTCCTCAAGCTTCTCCCAACTAACGATGCTGGAAGCTTATGAAGAGATGCTCGCCTCAGACCAATAGCTAGTCGGTGTATGTTCGGGTCTGCATCGGATCCCCCTAGAGTGCTTAGGCCCCAAGACCTGAGATAGATGGTCATACGGTCCAGAGATATCCGGGCCCTCACTCATGAGTACATCTAACTAATCTTGTAATTATAAATTCAAATAAAATTTTATAAGAAATGCTATAATACTAATCATATATACTAATATATTTAATACTTACAAAAATTCTTTCAATCGTGGCATTCATCGGCCTGTCCTTCTTGTCTATACAATTGGATCGAAAGATCTTGCTATGGCTGGGCATCACTTCATCTCTCATCAGCTATAATAATAGATTAATTTATCAAAAATATGAAAAAAATATTAATTTAATTTATCTAGTAAGATTTAGAATTTATTACCTCTCTATGCACACGATTGGCCATAGACTCACGATCGAAAGTATGCATATACTCCTGGGCTGCCCGATTCTTTTGGTTCTAATGAGAGGTAGCCTAACAAGTATTCAAATAAATAATAAATATTTAAAAAATATTTAAATATAATTTTAAGTATATTAAAAATTTGAAAGTTAGTAATTTTACCTCAAACTCCTAGCTCCTCCAATGTGTAACCATCCTCTCTTATTGACTTGGAGGATAGTCCTATATCCAAGGAACAAGCTTCTTTAGAGTGTCTCATCAATGCTCGAGCCATCCTCTATGGAGCTTGATCTTGTAGCCCTGGGTACAACTTTTTGATCTTCTTTAGTTGGACATCTCGAGCCCTCTCGTGATCAAGAAAGTCATACCTCCTCTACACAAAGTTATCAAAAGTCAATTATAAAATTATTCTAATCAAACATAGTGTAAACATGTAAAATGCATAAATTTAATTAAGATGCACCTACCCATATCTCCTTCCACACTCGATCCCTGACAGCATCGTCCATCAATCATCAGTCTTTAGGCTCTACAGGAATAATGTCTAACTACCTCATAAGCACTTTAACAAAAAAATGCATCTCCTATGCGGTCTCCCCTATTGGCCTTCCCTCCGCATCATACTGCATCATTACTTGATGCTGGCAGTTTCACACATGCGCCATACATATGGAACCATGAAATATTCGGCTGGATGGTATACCTGTAATTAAAATACGTTATGCAAATATATAAGTATACAAATACTATATAAAAAATAAATAAATAATACAATAAAAACATATACTCAGATGCTGGTGGAGTAGCATGTGTCGGAGATGTGGGTGATGGTGGAGGCTTAGATGCCGTCGGTGGAGTAGATGCTGGTGATGGAGGTCCTTGAACAGCCAATATGGAGGTGGATGGAGTATGCTCCGACTGCTCCTCAGACGTTGAACTCCGCATAACCCATCAAGAGGTAGGGGTGAAAGCTAGATGGCATTTTAGTGCCATCATGATCTGCAACATTAATGAACATTAACCAATATAACATGTTGAACAATAATCAAAGATATGCCTAGGTACCATCCATATAGTTACATATAAATATACGAATGTCGAAGATTATGTACACTAATCAATTGATGGATCTATCGCTATACAATGCAATAAATAAAAACAAAAAGATAGGGATTCTCTTAGTAGCCGACATGGCACGGCCTACCGACATGGCACGGCATGGTTTAAGGCATGGCGCGGCCTACCAGCATGGCACGGCCTACCAACCTACCAACATGGCATGGCACAGCATGGCACAACCTACCGATATGGTACGGCCCAAGGATGGCATGGTATGGCACGACACGGTCCAAGGCATGGATGACCTACAGACATGGCATGACATGGCCTAAGGCACGATCTACCAACCTATCGACATGGCATGGCATAGCACGGCACAACCTACCGACATGGTACGACCCAAGGCACGACACGGCACGACACGGTCCAAGGCACGGCATGGCCTACAGACATGGCACGGCCCATGGCATGGCACGGCATGGCATGGCATGACTCGTTTAGAATCGAGAGGTCTCAAAATCTCTCTCCAACCATCTCTATTTTAGAAATCCAATTCATCCCTCTTCTTGGGTTGCAATCTCTGGGCGACAAATATAACATGTTGAACAATAATATTAGCAACACATCAATAAATAGACTCTAATAATTTATATCAGTATGTTGAAGTCATCGTCTAGTGGCATCTACAATATGGACATCACCATCGCTTCTGACAAATGTATCTAGGACCTCGACAGTACCGACTGCCCATCTCCCACTCAATCTCCATCATCGACAAGGTCGAAACCCCTTCTTGATTCCTCTCTCCCTCTCTTGATCTCCCTCCCGGCGAATCGGACCCCCTCCTTCCTCTTCCTCTCTTCCTCTCTCGATCTCCCTCGTCGACGATGGGGTGAGGTCGAACCCTCCCTCCTCTCTCACTCTCTCGATCTCCTCGCCTGAGGCCGAACCCTCCCTCCTAGTGATGCCGGTGAGGCCGAACCCCCTCCCTCCCTCTCTCTCTTGGTCTTCCTCATCGATGATGGTGGCGAGGCCGAACCCCTCGCTTCCTCTCTGCCTCTCCCTTTTTTAGTTTCAGATCTCGTCGGTGAGGTCGAACCCCTCCTTCCCTCTTTGCCTCTCCCTTTCTTAGTTTTAGATCTCGAAATTGGGTTTGGATATTCGAGATTCATTAGAATTTGGGTCTGATAGTTCAAGTACAGACCCATCGGGTATTTCGGTTTGGGTCTGATATCAGTAATTAAAATCAGATCTAGATCTGAATATCCAGATTTTGATCCAAATCTGATCCATTGACAGGTCCAGTCTAGTGATTAATAAATAATACTATAAAATTAAAATAATAATTATATCTATGACTACAGAGAGAGTCACACCAAAAGCTTCGAGGGTCATCGACGATGATGCTAGAGAAAGATGATGGCACTAGAGATAACCTACAAAATAAGAGCAAGATAATGAGATAGAGAGAAAAGAGAGAGAAAGAGGAAAGAGAGAGAGGGAAAGGGGGCCTAAAGGGGTGCCGTGATGTTGAGGCTAGGGGATGGAGAGGTAGGGGTGGGCGGCTGGGGATGGGGAGGCAGGGGGCGGGCGTCGGGGATGGAAAGGGCAGGGGGTGCGGCTAGGGAGGGTAGGGGGTGGGCGGCTGGGGATGGGAGGGCAGGGTGGCGGCGGCCAGGGATGGGAGTAGGGGCGGCGGTGGCTGGGGATGGGGAGGGCAGGAGGTGAGTGGTAGCTGCTAGGGATGGGGAGGGCGGGGGTGGGCGACGGTGGCGAGGGGAAGGGTAAGGGGGGGGAGGGGGAGGGTGGGGTGGGCCAGGGATGGAAAGGGTAAGGGTAGTGGTGGTAGGGATGGGGCGGTGGTGGTCGAGGATGGAAAGGGCAGCGTGGGGGGTGGGATGGTGGGGGGTTGGACAGGCGGGGGTGGGCGAAGACCGCCGGGAGGGGCCAGCGCAGGGGGGATGAGCAGGAGGGGGGTGGCATGGCACGGGCAGAGGACGACGGCTGTCGGGGATGGAGAGGCGAAGGAGGAGGGGGGGCAGAGAGGTGGGGCTGGTCGAGGGGGAGGGGTGGTGCTGGTCGGGGGGAAGGACTTGGGTGGAGTCTCACCGACGATGGAGAGGAGGGAAGAGAGAGCGCATGGGAGAAAAGAAAAATTTAAAAATTTTTAACCTAACCTACGGTAGTGGTTTTCGAACCACTGCCATAGATCTATGGCAGTGGTTACTGCAATAGTCTATGATAGTGATTTTTTAATCACTACCATAGATCTGTAGTAGCAATTTTCAGTAACCACTATCGTAGGTTGAAAATTAATTGCTCTATGGCAGTGGTTACTGCAATATCTATGATAATGATTTTTTAATCACTATCATAGATCTGTAGTAGCGATTTTCAGTAATCGCTGTCATAGGTTGAAAATTAATTTTTTTATTTTTTTTAAATATTATATAATTTTAAAATTTAATATCCATCTTTATCATTCATTATCTAAATAATTATCATTAGAGTATCATCGCAAAAGATCATCTCGATTCGATGGTCCTAGCTTCATCGATCAAAAAAATTTGATTTCGACGATCATAAATGACGATGTGATGATCTGATAGATGAAAACCTCTGATTGATCTGAAAATCAACAACGATGGTCTCAATAATATTTGTAGCATACTATCAATATTTTACTGCAATCGAATATCATTATCATGGTCAATTTAGTATGGAATGATTTCGACCGTTAAATTAGAAACAAGCGATCAAAGGGCTAAATGACATCCGATTATGAGATAATTTTTTAGTTAAATAATCTTTACTATAATTTTAATCATTTTATATAGTGATGATAGTAAAATTTAAATCATTTTCGTATAAACTATTCATGTTTAGCAGATATTGCAAAAGCACGAGCATAACAACCAACAGAGTATGAGAATGGTTATCAGGCAACATATAGTTTTAGATCGTTCTTAGTCTCACGAGTTGAATTTTATAATCATCATCATAAAAAATAATTAAATTAGTAGCCAAGATCATTTATGAAAAAAAATTATCTCATAATTGGATACCGTCTGGTCCTTCGATCACTCGTTTATCATTTAACTATCGAAATTAACCTATGCTAAATTGACCAAGATAACGATATCCGATTGAAGTGAAACTTTGATAGTATGCTACAAACATAATTGAGATTATCGTTACATATTTTGGATCCATCGAAGGTCTTCATTTATCAGATTATCATATCGTCATTCATGATCATCGAAATCAAATTTTTCTGATCTATGATGCTAGGACCATCTGATTGAGATAATCTTTTACGATGATACTCTAATGATAATTATTTAAATAATGAATGGTGAAGATGGATATTAAATTTTAAAATTATATAATATTTAGAGAAAAAATAAGAAAAAAATATATGGCACGCTGCCATAGATGGACTTATAGCAGATGTAACTTATAACCGCTACTATAGGTCTGACCTATAGCAGCAATTTTTCTAATTGCTGTCATAGGTTGGATCCATAGCAGCGGTTACAAAGAACCACTGCCATAGGTCGGCCTATGGCAGCGATTTCTTATAATCACTGCTATAGGTCGGATCTATAGCAGCGGTTCTTTGTAACCGCTACCGTTGACTCTATTACAGCGGTTTCGAAAATTATTGCCATAGTATGCACTACCATAGGCTTTTTTTATAGTTATGTTTGATCTAGATGTCTTTTGAAATTTTTCAATTCACTAGTTTTTGGAGCTCATCTAGATCTGCCTTCTTAAACCCTGCCTCCTGACTAAGATTGAGCCTAGGAACATGTCCCATCAGCCTTTCATTTTGGATACCATCCCTTCTATCCTTACTCTGAATGACCTCTCTCTAATTAGGATACAATATGGCATCCCGTCGGAGTACGATCTTGAGATCTTCGGGTCAGATGATCATGCTAGTTGACCTCCAGCTAGTCAATTTTATTTGTATCTAGAAGTCTTGCATATTGGGCTTTGACTTCCACTTTCTCTCTTTGTAGTTATTCTATTTTGCTTTTTGAACATCTCCTTTGCCTCTATAGTATCGAACTCCTTTCGGTTCATAATTGACTTTTTTTCCTCTTTTGTTTGATCGAAGTTCAGCCAACAGTCTCGTTATTTCAAAATTTCTATACCTTCAAACGCTATCTATCTGCAAAGGACTGGTGGTATTTCTTCCCTCAGTTTGGTAAGAAGGGATTGCTGAAAGGTGCTCCTTCTTCCATTCATAATTGAAAGGAGAAGTACTTCTTCATCCGAAGCTCAACCTTGCTGCTTGACCTTCCTCCTTGGGACTTTCTTAGAAAATCCATCTGTCGAGCTCCTAGCTTGGACGGAGTGGATCTCAAGTCTTCTAACAGGCTCAAGGCATACCAAGCTCTTGATCTCCTCGAGCTTTTGAAGGAACAGACCTTGTTCAACCTTGACCTGAGCCCTCTTGATCCTGCTGGTATTAAGTACATTTGTATACATGTATGGACTCTTGTGAAATATGATGCATACCTCGGCTAATCATGATTTTTGTTTGCTATAGAAATGGACACCGATGTCGCAGGGAAGCTCGCTAAGGGCCTTTATGCCCAGAGGAAAAGAAAAGAAAAGGCCCTAGGCGAGAGCTCAAAATGAGCAAAGGTCGGCTCCGTCGACCCTATGGCTTCTACCACCATCGATGCCACTCTCAAGGTCCGCTCGGGAGTTGAGGCCATCCCGACCACCTGTGTTGTTGTCATCGAGGGAGAATCTCTTCCCCTCGAGCCTACGTATCTCCCCTCTGGGGATCGCGTGCTCGATCCCCTTGTCGATAAAGAGAAGGAGAGGAAAATGAAAAAAGTGGTCATTGTGAAGAAGGCTCACAAGGTGCGCCCGGACGAGCCCGATCGGGGTAGTAGTGAAGACTAGGGGGCGTATCCATTTGGTAACTCGGATATCATTCAAGATTTGACTAACAAGTTTGCCCTACCAGAGGAGATGGATCGTCTGACCGATCTTGACCAAAGGTAGCTCGTTTAGGAGTCTCTCGAGACTATCCTTAGGGTAATCATCTCGCCATACTTCTTTTTCATTTTTTCATCCTTTTTTTCTTCACTTTATAGTGACCTATTCATGGCAATCGGTCCACCACATGCTTGCCCACCTCAAGAGGGCAAATCGCCTGGAGGTGAAGTTGCTGAAGGTCCGAGAAGACCTTCAAGCCAAGATCAATCGCCTTCAGGTGATGACTGCCGAGGCTAAGCACCTCATGGAAGAGAAGATGATGGAAACTGAGAGCCTGCACAGTGTACTTCGAAGGGAGGAGTCCATCTCGGCTGAACTCAAGGCAGCATTGGCTCTGGAGGATGAGGAGAAGAAAGAAGCCAAACTCAAGATCACCAAGTTGGAGGCCCAATTGGCGAAGTCCATTTCGAAGGTAGCGGCCCATGCTGTGGAGGAGTTCAAGACCTCCCCCAAGATGAGGGATCTGAACATCATCTTTAGTTAGGAGGCATTCATCAAGGGCTTCGAGCTCTATGAAGGTAGGGTGGCTCGGAGGTTCCCCAAGCTCGGCCTTGGCTTTCTGGAAGAGGAGGAGGAGGCCGATGATGAAGCGGGACCATCCAGCATCGGAGTCGATCTTTCTTCAACTGTGCCTGCTGCGAAGGCACCTGAGCCTACTCGGAGGTATCTGAGCCTGCCAAGAGCATCCCAACTTCTCCTGCTGCTGCACCCCCCAAGGTTGTAGACCTTGAGGAGTTGTATCTTTTCTTTTTCTCTATTGACTTGCTTTGTACCTAAAAATTTTTAGTTAAATGAAAGCAAATTCATTTTTGTCCATACCTTTCTTCACATTGGTGCTAGGCCATATGTTATCCACAATCCTCCCCCTAATCAAGGTCATGACCCACCATCTCCAATCGACATCGACCTCTTATCTCAGGGAGTTCCGTTGAATCCCTTAATAAAGAGCTTGAAGAAGAAACTCCACCACTTGAAGAAGTTGAAGAGGATAGAGGATGACCTTCAGGCTTCTCAGAAAAATGCTTCGGAGGTGACCAAAGAGGTCACTCACCTCCGAAATTTACACATGAAGGACTCCGCAGACTTTGGCATCCGAAAGGACATTTTTGAGAGAGAGCTCACCGAACTCAAGAAAAATGCTAGCTGCAAGTCTTGGATGTTAACGACGAAGATCAACTCCCTTGAAATTGAGCTTAAAGCGGTGAAGGAGAAGATCCAATTGCTGGAAGGGAGTTCACCATGGTCCTCTGATAAAGCGCGATACGAGTGGGACTGGTCGAATAAGTTCTCCGTGCTTCAAAAATAGTTGCACGATGCTAAGCTCGTCTATGATACCTATCGATTAGGTTGGAGTGAGAGGATATCTAAACTCGAGCAAAAGCTTCATGCTGCCAATGATGAAATAGCTCGACTCCAGAAATAGCTGAATGATAGTTACCAAGACAGCACAAGCAAGGAGTCAGAGGAGATTGCCTCTTTGAAGGAGATTGTCAGTGAGCTTTTAGAGTCGATCGGGGTAGAAAAGGTTGAGGTGCCATGGCTGAAGCTCCAGCTGACCTGTGAGCAGCAAGCTGTGAGGGATGCGGAGGCCAAGTTTAAAGTCCTACGAAAGCAGCGGCGGGAGTCTGAGAGCAAGTTTGAACATGCCAACAGGATGTACATAGATGGTTTACTAAAAAAGAAAGAGCTCGAGGAAGAGATCTTAAGGTTGAAGCTGGCCTTGGTGATGGCTGGAGCTGACAGTCCAAAATTTGAGGAGTCTGATCTATCTTAAGGCTTTGGCCTTTTTTCTTCTTTTTTCATGTAGTCGATTTTGTCCACCTTTATTTTGCTTGTAATGAACTTATATTTATAATAAGATGGTACTTTTTTCATCATTATTCGCCTTACATGAACTCAATGCTTGCTTGTGTCTTCATTTTATCCTCTTTGTCTTTCTTCTGTATTATTTTTCGATGAAGTGTTTGTTGTAGATACCTATCTGAGGTTCTTTTTGTAGACCTAAGCGCGATTTTTCTTCTTGCATCTCATACGGTTGGGTAGTCGTAAGAGAAATGCGTATGAGGATTGGTGACAGGATTTCTCCCTTTCCTTTGCTTTAGGTTGGAGGTTCTTTTGGGACCACTGGATGGGCCGCTCTTTTTTTCTTGGCTTAGGTTAGCAAGATTCTCGAATTTACTTGCGTTAGGATGAGGTTCTCCCTCTATTCCTAACGTGGCTGTAGGAACACATTAAAGACATTTTCAGGGTCTCTCCCCTCATCTTGTCTTAGGTCAATGTGATCTTCTACTTTGCTCATGTCAGGATGAGGTTCTTCTCCTGTTCTTGACATAGCTGTAGGGGCACATTAGGACCGTTGACAGAGTCTCTCCCCTCATCTCATCTTAAGTTAATGAGGCCTTCGACTTTGCTCATGTTAGGATGAGGTCCTCCTCCTATTTCTAACATAACTGTAGGGACGCATTAGGGCAATTGTTAGGGCCTCTTTTCTTATCTCATCTTAAGTCAATGAGGTCTTCAATTTTGCTCATGTTAGCACAAGATCCTCCTTCTGTTCCTAACATGACTGTAGGAGCACATTAGGGCCATTGTCAGGGCCTTTTTCCTCATCTCGTC
>QRFJ01000526.1:0-21640 GCA_006176705.1 Cocos nucifera | reverse complement strand
GAATATCATTATCATGGTCAATTTAGTATGGAATGATTTCGACCGTTAAATTAGAAACAAGCGATCAAAGGGCTAAATGACATCCGATTATGAGATAATTTTTTAGTTAAATAATCTTTACTATAATTTTAATCATTTTATATAGTGATGATAGTAAAATTTAAATCATTTTCGTATAAACTATTCATGTTTAGCAGATATTGCAAAAGCACGAGCATAACAACCAACAGAGTATGAGAATGGTTATCAGGCAACATATAGTTTTAGATCGTTCTTAGTCTCACGAGTTGAATTTTATAATCATCATCATAAAAAATAATTAAATTAGTAGCCAAGATCATTTATGAAAAAAAATTATCTCATAATTGGATACCGTCTGGTCCTTCGATCACTCGTTTATCATTTAACTATCGAAATTAACCTATGCTAAATTGACCAAGATAACGATATCCGATTGAAGTGAAACTTTGATAGTATGCTACAAACATAATTGAGATTATCGTTACATATTTTGGATCCATCGAAGGTCTTCATTTATCAGATTATCATATCGTCATTCATGATCATCGAAATCAAATTTTTCTGATCTATGATGCTAGGACCATCTGATGAGATAATCTTTTACGATGATAATATAATTATTTAAATAATTTAAATGGAATTTTAAAATGGTGAATATGGATATGGCACGCTGCCATAGAGAGAAAAAATAAGAATAGGTATATGCACGCTGCCATAGATGCTTATAGCAGATGACAATCAGAGTTTTAATCAAAAAGTTCGCCAAAATTTTGCATTCTATATATTTCAAAATGTATTATAATATTATTAATTTTTGCGTGAATCTAATTTGACAAAAATGATGGTGATGCAGGAACCACGGGACTATTAATATGGGCTGTTACTCTTGCTGGACTACTATTAGGAGGCGCTCTTCTTGTGTACAACACCAGTGCCCTAGCTTAGTAGAGCTCCAGCAAAGCTATCCTCTTGTGTCACCATTAAGTTTCTCCAGAATGTCTCATAAATACAATCCCCTTATAATTATTTATGGACATTAACATGGTTATAACAATCTAATATATATGAATCTCATCTGATAACCAAGTTGATATAAATAATATATCAATCAAGCACAAATCCTTGAGCTCATCAATTTGACGTCATCAATGAGCTTCTTGTGGTTGGGTTGTGACACACTGGATCAAATTTAGGGTTCCTATAGTAAACAACCCCCTTATAGATATGGCCGAGAAGTATACTGCATGGTCCACTAAACTGATGATTGATTGGACCTGGCGTAGTCAGTAGATTCTTTTGAATTTTGCAACCATAGGCTTTGGAGTCATCTAGATCTGCCAATTCTTAAACCCTGCTCCTGACCTAAGATTGAGCTAGGAACATGTCCCATCAGCCTTTCATTTTGGATACCATCCCTTCTATCCTTACTCTGAATGACCTCTCTCTAATTAGGATACAATATGGCATCCGTCGGAGTACGATCTTGATCTTCGGGTCAGATGATCATGCTAGTTGACCTCCAGCTAGTCAATTTTATTTGTATCTAGAAGTCTTGCATATTGGGCTTTACATTTCTCCTTTGCCTCTATTTTGAACTCTCTTTCGGTTCGATACTCCTTTTTCATAATTGACTTGTTTGTTTGAAGTTCAGCCAACAGTCTCGTTATTTCAAATTTTATACCTTCAAACGCTATCTATCAGGACTGGTGGTATTTCTTCCCTCATGGTAAGAAGGGATTGCTGAAAGGTCTCTTCTTCCATTCATAATTGAAAGGAGAAGTACTTCTTCCGAAGCTCAACCTTGCTTGACTTTCCTCCTTGGGACTTTCTTAGAAAATCCATCTGTCGAGCTCCTAGCTTGGACGGAGTGGATCTCAAGTCTTCTAACAGGCTCAAGGCATACCAAGCTTGTTCTCCTCGAGCTTTTGAAGAACAGACCTTGTTCAACCTTGACCTGAGCCCTCTTGATCCTGCTGGTATTAAGTACATTTGTATACATGTATGGACTCTTGTGAAATGATGCATACCTCGGATAATCTATGATTTTTGTTTGCTTTAGAGAGGAAAAGTCGCAGGGAGCTCAAAATGGCCTTTATGCCCCGAGAAAAGAAAACCACCAGGCCAGCTCAAAATGAGCCAGAAAGAGCTGGAGGTTTCTGGCAAACATGCGCTGCTTCCACATCTCAAACAATCAGAAGATTAATAGAGAACCAAGTTAGGACAGAAGATCAATAAAGATCAGAAAGATATGGTGCACTCAAAAGATTGCATGAAAAATACTGATTAATTGATCAAGAGCCCTCAATTGAAGCGACTTTTACATCGAGGGAGAATCTCTTCCCCTCGAGCCTACGTATCTCCCCTCTGGGGATCGCGTGCTCGATCCCCTTGTCGATAAAGAGAAGGAGAGGAAAATGAAAAAAGTGGTCATTGTGAAGAAGGCTCACAAGGTGCGCCCGGACGAGCCCGATCGGGGTAGTAGTGAAGACTAGGGGGCGTATCCATTTGGTAACTCGGATATCATTCAAGATTTGACTAACAAGTTTGCCCTACCAGAGGAGATGGATCGTCTGACCGATCTTGACCAAAGGTAGCTCGTTTAGGAGTCTCTCGAGACTATCCTTAGGGTAATCATCTCGCCATACTTCTTTTTCATTTTTTCATCCTTTTTTTCTTCACTTTATAGTGACCTATTCATGGCAATCGGTCCACCACATGCTTGCCCACCTCAAGAGGGCAAATCGCCTGGAGGTGAAGTTGCTGAAGGTCCGAGAAGACCTTCAAGCCAAGATCAATCGCCTTCAGGTGATGACTGCCGAGGCTAAGCACCTCATGGAAGAGAAGATGATGGAAACTGAGAGCCTGCACAGTGTACTTCGAAGGGAGGAGTCCATCTCGGCTGAACTCAAGGCAGCATTGGCTCTGGAGGATGAGGAGAAGAAAGAAGCCAAACTCAAGATCACCAAGTTGGAGGCCCAATTGGCGAAGTCCATTTCGAAGGTAGCGGCCCATGCTGTGGAGGAGTTCAAGACCTCCCCCAAGATGAGGGATCTGAACATCATCTTTAGTTAGGAGGCATTCATCAAGGGCTTCGAGCTCTATGAAGGTAGGGTGGCTCGGAGGTTCCCCAAGCTCGGCCTTGGCTTTCTGGAAGAGGAGGAGGAGGCCGATGATGAAGCGGGACCATCCAGCATCGGAGTCGATCTTTCTTCAACTGTGCCTGCTGCGAAGGCACCTGAGCCTACTCGGAGGTATCTGAGCCTGCCAAGAGCATCCCAACTTCTCCTGCTGCTGCACCCCCCAAGGTTGTAGACCTTGAGGAGTTGTATCTTTTCTTTTTCTCTATTGACTTGCTTTGTACCTAAAAATTTTTAGTTAAATGAAAGCAAATTCATTTTTGTCCATACCTTTCTTCACATTGGTGCTAGGCCATATGTTATCCACAATCCTCCCCCTAATCAAGGTCATGACCCACCATCTCCAATCGACATCGACCTCTTATCTCAGGGAGTTCCGTTGAATCCCTTAATAAAGAGCTTGAAGAAGAAACTCCACCACTTGAAGAAGTTGAAGAGGATAGAGGATGACCTTCAGGCTTCTCAGAAAAATGCTTCGGAGGTGACCAAAGAGGTCACTCACCTCCGAAATTTACACATGAAGGACTCCGCAGACTTTGGCATCCGAAAGGACATTTTTGAGAGAGAGCTCACCGAACTCAAGAAAAATGCTAGCTGCAAGTCTTGGATGTTAACGACGAAGATCAACTCCCTTGAAATTGAGCTTAAAGCGGTGAAGGAGAAGATCCAATTGCTGGAAGGGAGTTCACCATGGTCCTCTGATAAAGCGCGATACGAGTGGGACTGGTCGAATAAGTTCTCCGTGCTTCAAAAATAGTTGCACGATGCTAAGCTCGTCTATGATACCTATCGATTAGGTTGGAGTGAGAGGATATCTAAACTCGAGCAAAAGCTTCATGCTGCCAATGATGAAATAGCTCGACTCCAGAAATAGCTGAATGATAGTTACCAAGACAGCACAAGCAAGGAGTCAGAGGAGATTGCCTCTTTGAAGGAGATTGTCAGTGAGCTTTTAGAGTCGATCGGGGTAGAAAAGGTTGAGGTGCCATGGCTGAAGCTCCAGCTGACCTGTGAGCAGCAAGCTGTGAGGGATGCGGAGGCCAAGTTTAAAGTCCTACGAAAGCAGCGGCGGGAGTCTGAGAGCAAGTTTGAACATGCCAACAGGATGTACATAGATGGTTTACTAAAAAAGAAAGAGCTCGAGGAAGAGATCTTAAGGTTGAAGCTGGCCTTGGTGATGGCTGGAGCTGACAGTCCAAAATTTGAGGAGTCTGATCTATCTTAAGGCTTTGGCCTTTTTTCTTCTTTTTTCATGTAGTCGATTTTGTCCACCTTTATTTTGCTTGTAATGAACTTATATTTATAATAAGATGGTACTTTTTTCATCATTATTCGCCTTACATGAACTCAATGCTTGCTTGTGTCTTCATTTTATCCTCTTTGTCTTTCTTCTGTATTATTTTTCGATGAAGTGTTTGTTGTAGATACCTATCTGAGGTTCTTTTTGTAGACCTAAGCGCGATTTTTCTTCTTGCATCTCATACGGTTGGGTAGTCGTAAGAGAAATGCGTATGAGGATTGGTGACAGGATTTCTCCCTTTCCTTTGCTTTAGGTTGGAGGTTCTTTTGGGACCACTGGATGGGCCGCTCTTTTTTTCTTGGCTTAGGTTAGCAAGATTCTCGAATTTACTTGCGTTAGGATGAGGTTCTCCCTCTATTCCTAACGTGGCTGTAGGAACACATTAAAGACATTTTCAGGGTCTCTCCCCTCATCTTGTCTTAGGTCAATGTGATCTTCTACTTTGCTCATGTCAGGATGAGGTTCTTCTCCTGTTCTTGACATAGCTGTAGGGGCACATTAGGACCGTTGACAGAGTCTCTCCCCTCATCTCATCTTAAGTTAATGAGGCCTTCGACTTTGCTCATGTTAGGATGAGGTCCTCCTCCTATTTCTAACATAACTGTAGGGACGCATTAGGGCAATTGTTAGGGCCTCTTTTCTTATCTCATCTTAAGTCAATGAGGTCTTCAATTTTGCTCATGTTAGCACAAGATCCTCCTTCTGTTCCTAACATGACTGTAGGAGCACATTAGGGCCATTGTCAGGGCCTTTTTCCTCATCTCGTCTTAAGTTAACGAGGCCTTCAACCTTGCTCATGTTAGGATGAGGTCCTCCTCCTGTTCCTAACATGATTGTAAGGGTACATCAGGGCCATTATTAGAGCCTCTTCCTTTATCTCGTCTTAAGTTAACGAGGCCTTTGATCTTGCTCATGTTAGGATGAGGTCCTCCTCCTGTTCCTAACATGGCTATAGGGGCATATTAGGACCATTGTCAGGACCTCTTTTCTCATCTCATCTTAAGTTAACGAGGCCTTTGACCTTGCTCATGTTAGGATGAGGTCCTCCTCCTATTCCAAATATATCTATAGGGGCACATTAGGATCATTGTTAGGGCCACTCTCCTCATCTCATCTTAAGTTAACGAGGCCTTCGATCTTGCTCATACTAGGATGAGGTCCTCCTCCTGTTTCTAACATGGCTGCACTTGTCGCATGGTCAAGTTCGAAAGGTAACCCTCTATTATTACAGATGTACAATAAAAGTTAGGATGTTAAAGTAGGGGGATTTTATTGCAACCAAATCATTGGTAATGCATCCATAGGTTTTCTGAATTTCATGATCGGGATAGATCTGCTCCTCCGAGCTTCTTCAAATAGTATGTCCCAAGTTGGATGATTTTCTTGACTTCGTAGGGTCCTTCCCAATTTAGGGTAAGCTTTCCTTGATTTTGGGGCTGAGAAATAGCTACTCATCGAAGCACCAAGTCCCCCACTTTGAACACTTTGTTCTTGACTCTGGAGTTGTAGTATCGGACCACCCTTCCTTTGTAAGCAGCCATCCGAACTTGGGCTTCTTCTAGTTTTTTCTTCAGTAGGTTAATTAGCTCTGAGGTTCTGTGAATTGCGCTGCTCATTGAAGGCCACGACCCATGCTGGCGAAAGTTTAAGCTCGATTGGGACGACCGCCTCTATTTCGAAGGCTAGGATAAATGGTGTTTTTCCAATCAATAATCTTTGGATAGTTTGGTATGCCCAAAGGATATGGTAGAGTTTATCCACCCAAGTCCCTCCTACTCTTTCAAGTCTCATTTTGATACCCAGCAATAGGGTCCTATTGGTCACTTCTGCTTCACCATTGGCTTATGGGTGGGCCACCGATGTAAAGTGATGGAAGATGTTTAAGTTTTCGCAAAACTCAGCAAACCTCATTCCAACAAACTATTGCCCATTGTCCGTTATGTGAGTTTGAGGCAGACCAAATTAGAAAATAATTGATTTTCAAATGAAGTCTTGTACTTTGGGTTCGGTAATTTTTGCTAGGGGTTCGACCTCGACCCATTTGGTGAAGTAATCGATCACAACTAAAAAAAATTTCGTTGTCGGGTGCATCGGGAAGGGTCTAAGTATATCCATCTCCCATTGTGTGAATCGCCAAGACGTGCTTAGTGGGGTAAGCTCAGAGGTCGGCTGCCTTTGTATATTCGTATTTCTTTAGCAGCGGTCACATCTTTTAATATACTCAACACAATCGTGATATAGGGTTGGCCAGTAGTAACTTTATTGAAGTAGCTTGTGAGAAAGTGACCTAGCTACCAGATGGCTCCTACAAATTCCTTCATGCACTTTTCATAATGCAAAATTAGCTTTGAAGGGTTGGAGATACTTTAGGAGAGGCAGGAAGTACGATCTTTTGTATAGTGTGCCTTCATAGAGGATATACTAGGAGGCTTGGTTTTTCAGCTTTCGAGCTTCTTTTGGATCATAGAAAAGTATCCCATCTTTGAGACAAGCGGTTAATGGATCGATCCAGCAGGGCTCATGGTCGATCTGCATTACAACCTATGGTTCTTCTATATTCGGACATTTCAATACTTTAAAGTATACTTTTTTGGGAAGCTCATTGGGGGTGAGTGTGGCCAGCTTGGATAGGAGGTCGGCTCTAGTATTTTTTGCCCTTGAAATTTGCTAGATGCTAAAGCCATTGAAGGCTGGGATCAGATTCTTCACTCTTTCAAGATATTTCATCATATTTTCCTCCTGAGCTTCATAGCTGCCACCGACTTGTTCAACCCCCAGCTGCGAATCACTATAGATTTGAAGTTGATCGACTTCTAGTTTCGTGGCAATCTTGAGCTCCGCTATCAGAGCTTCATATTCTACCTCATTGTTTATTACCAAAAACTCAAAGTATAGTGCATACTCGACGATGACCCCTTCGAAATTGACCAAGATTAATCCAGCACCTACATCGGAAGCATTAGAAGAGCCATCTACATACAAGGCCCAGAAGCCTTCGAGAAGGTTTGCTCTTTCTTCGGGGGAGCTTGGCTGCAACCATAGAATGCTGGCCTCATTCTACTCAAGTTCGGCCTCATTCGGGATCGTGCATTCAACTACAAAATTGGCTAGTATCTGAGCTTTGATTGACGATCGAGGTTAATAATTGATGTCAAACTCCATCAGCTCAATAGCCTATTTCACTATCCTTCTAGATGCATCAGTTCGATGACAAACTGATGACAAACTACTTTGATTGGTTGGTCGGTGAGGAGTGTTATGGTATGCCCCTGAAAATAGGGCCGAAGTCTCCTGACTGCAATCAGAAGAATGTAAGTTAATTTTTTTAATTTAGTATATCTAGTCTTCGTATCTCTCAAGACTCAGCTCATGTAGTAGATCGGTCGTTGCACTTTTATCTCTTTTCTGATCAAGACTGCTGCTAGTACTGTAGGAGAGACCGCCAGGTATAGGAATAATTCTTCCCCAGGCTTAGGTTTTGCCAGTAGTGGAGACAAACCGAGGTAGTTCTTGAGTTCTTCGAATGCCTATTGGCACTCTGCCATCCAACAGAAGTTCTTGAGGACCTAGAAGAAGGGCATACATCACTCAGACAACTTCAAGATAAAGTGATTTAAGGATGCCACCTTTTCGATCAAGCATTGGACTTCCTTTATTGACTTTTGGGCGGTCATCTCCTGGAGAGCATGGATCTTCTCCAAATTAGCCTCGATCCCCTACCTTGAGACCATGAATTTCAAGAATTTTTCTGAGGTTACTTCGAAGACATATTTAGTCAGGTTCAGCTTCATCTTGTATCTTCGAAGAGTATTGAAGGTCTCTTCAAGGTCGGTAATATGATTGGATGAGGTTTAACTTTTGACAAGCATATTATCAACGTAGACTTTCATGTTGTGGCCGATTTGCTCCTTGAAAATCTTATTGATCAAGTGCTGATAGGTTGTGCCTGCATTTTTAAGCCCAAAGAAAATGACCCTATAATAATAAAGACCATGGTTAGTGATAAAAGTAGTTTTCTTCTCGTTCTCTGATGCCATCCAGATTTGATTGTAGCTAGAGAAGACATTCATGAAGGTTAGGAGCTTATGGTCCGAAGTTGCATCCACCAACTGGTCGATTCTAGATAGGGGGTAGCATCCTTTGGGCAAGCCTTGTTTAGCTTCTTAAAGTCGCTACACATTCTTCACTTACCATTGGTCTTCTTGACTAGGACCATGTTGGAAACCCAACTTGGGTAGTGGACTTCTCAAATAAACCTAGCCTTAAGAAGCTTGTCCACTTCCTCCGCTATTGTCTTTTGTCTTTTTGGTGCATGGTCTCGAATTTTTTCTTTCACTGGCTTGCACTCGGAATCAACAGCCAGTTGATGTTCCATGGCCTCGATGTCAATTCTTGGCATATCTATTGGGATCCAAGCAAAAATATTAGCATTCTTTCATAGAAAGGCAATGAGTTGCTTCCGAACTTCATTTTCTAGGTTGGAGTCGATCTGTATTGTATGTTCTGCATTTTCATCATTCAGAGGGATAGCTACAAAGTCTTCCATAGGTTCACCCCACTCTTCAGTAAGGTCATCACGAGCATCCAAATTATCAACCGGGCAAGGGTCGAGTTGGCTATTATTTTGCAAAGTGATGGAGTAGCAGTGCCTTGCCAAAACCTAATCTTCTCTAACCTCTCCGACTCCGTAGCTCGTCGGAAACTTCTTTTTTAGGTAGTAGGTAGACACCACAGTCTAGAGTACATTTAGGCTAGGTCGATCGAGAATTGCGTTGTAGACTGATGGAGCTTCCACAATCAGAAAGTCGACCTATGCTTTGGCTCGCTTTGGGTATTGCCCTACAGCCATAGTCAATGTTATTATTTCTTCAACTAGCATAGCATCGCCAGTGAAGCCCACTAATAGGGAGTTCATAGGTCCTAGGCAGTTATTGGATATAGACATTTTAGAGAAAGCATCGTAAAATAAAACATCAGTAGAGCTTCTATTATCTACCAGAATGCAGCGTACATCATAATCAGTAATGTTTAAAGAAATTACAACCACGTCATTATGTAGGAACTAAACTTCTTGGGAATCCTCATCGGTGAAAGCTATGGGTTCCTCAGTTCTCCACCTTTTCATAGGCTCCATTGATCCACTAGCCTCCCCTCGCCGAAGTCCCCCAGAGATCGTGTTGATGATGCCAAGCAGGGGTCGATCTCCTTGTTTCTCCTCTTAAAAAAAAAATCTAGTTTTTTGGATCAGGTTCGTTCAGATTTGATTGAATCAAGAGAGATATTTCAAAAATTTTTCTCTTAGATCTAAATTAGATCTGAGACTTTTCAGATATGATATTATTGATCTTATTGGTGAAGAATCTGGTTGACATCGAATTGAGCTAGAGTTGAAAAGGATGAGGTTGCCGTCTATGATCTGTAAAATAAAGTCCTATCCAGAGTCGGTGGTGGTGGCTTCAGTAGAATCCTCCGATGATTAAGTTACCTCTTCTAGCCAACAAAAATATAGTGTTCGATTATCAATTCAACAGAGTTTTGGAGGAGTCAAGAGCTTAGAGAAAACATATCTAGAGGGTCCCTTTTTATAGATGGAGCTTATTGTAACCATCCATTAGTGGGCCGCTCTGGACCACATAAAATTTATTATGGAGAGTGGTGTCACTCATAATAGACTGATAATGATAGTCGTAATTGTTCGATAGTGGGGTTACTTATAGTAGATTGATAAATGACAGTCGTAATCATTTGAAGGAAGTAGGTATTCAAAATTTGACTGAAAGAGAAGTCCATAAGGAGTTTGGCTCTTGGAGGAATCCGACTGAAGAAGAAGTTTGAAAGGAGTTTGGCTTCTAGAGAAATTCGACTATTGAAGGAGTTTAGCTCCTGGAGGAATCTGACTGAAGGAGATATTTGGAAGGAGTTCGACTCTTGAAGAAATTCGACTACTAGAGGAGTTTGGAAGGAGTTTGGCTCTTGGAGGAATATGATTGAAGGAGATGTTCGAAAGGAGTTCGGCTCCTGAAGAAATTCGATCGTTGGAGGAGTTCGAAAGGAGTTTGGCTCTTGAAGAATCCGATGAGAAGAACTCCGAAAGGAGTTTGGCTTCTGGAGGAATCTGACTGTTGGAGGAGTTTGAAAGGAGTTTGACTCCTGGAGAAATCTGACTGAAGGAGATGTCTGGAAAAAGTTCGACTTCTGAAGAAATCCAACTGCTGAAAAAATCCAAAAGGAGTTTAGCTCCTAAAAGAATCCGACTGAAGAAGATGTCCATAAGGAGTTCGGCTCCTAGAGAAATCCGACTGCTAGAGAAAGAAGATCTTATCTCCTTCCTGTAGGCTAGGTTTCGACTGTTGGAAGAAGTTTGGTTGGGGTCCAGCCGCTAGAGGAGAATTTTCGATCGAAGCTCTTCCATGATTATCAGTTGATTAGGCTAAGCATCAAGCTGGACTTCGACGGGAGCGAGGTTTATCCCCAATAATAGTCTTCTCACTTTCGAGTTTCAAAACTTGAAGAAAAGAAGTACAAAAAAGGTGACTATCGAAGTTTCTTTTTCCAAACTCTGCACCCATTAGAGGTTGAAGCTCGAGGGAGATCCTTATCTCCTAGTCGAGGTTGAAGAAGATCTTATCTCCTATTGAGGTCGAAGCTCCTGAAGCTCTGAGACAGATCTTATCTTTGGTTGAAGTTGAAGTAGATTCTATCTTCTGTTGAAGTTGAAGTTCGAGGAAGATCTTATTTCCAGTCGAGGTTGAAGTAGATTCTATTTCCTGTTGATGTTGAAGTTGAAGCTAGGAGGAGATCTTGTCTCTAATCGAGGTTGAAGAAGATCTTATCTTATTTGACGTAGACGTTGAAGCTCGGAGAGATCTTATCTCCAGCCGAGGTTGAAGTTGAAGCTCGAGAGATCTTATCTCCAGCTGAGGTTGAAGTTAAAGTTGAAGCTCAGAAGAGATATTGTCTCCAGTCGAGGTTGAAGTAGAAGTTGAAACTTGGGAAAAATCTTATCTTCAGCCAAGGTTGAAGGAGATATTATCTCCTATTGACGTAGACGTTGAAGCTCGGAGGAGATCTTATCTCCAACCGAGATTGAAGGAGATCTTATCTCCTATTGATATAGATGTTGAAGTTTGGAGAAAATTTTATCTTTACCCAAGGTTGAAGGAGATCTTATCTCTTATTGACATAGAAGCTCAGAGGAAATCTTATCTCCAGCCAAGGTTGAAGTTGAAGTTGATGTTCCAGTCGAGGTTGAAAGAGATCTTATCTCCTGTTGACGTTGGCGTTGAAGCTCGGAGGAGATCTTATCTCTAGCCGAGGTTGAAGGAGATCTTATCTCTTGTTAACATAGATGTTGAAGCTCGAGACAGATCTTATCTTCAACTGAGGTTGAAGGAGATCTTATCTTTTGTTAACATAGAAGCTCGAAAAAGATCTTATCTCCAGTCGAGATTTAAGTTGGAGCTCAGGAGAGATCTTATCTCCAATCGAGATTGAAGGAGATCTTATTTTCTGTACCAGAAGCCTTCTATCTGGCCTAAAAAAGAAGTTTAGCTTAATCTTTTTTTGTTATAATTCACAAAAAATAGGAATGTTGAAATAAGAATTCTCTATTGAAAAGTGGTTAACGATATTGCAGGTTTTCAAAATTTTAATGTTGACACTATGTAGCTCCTTAATATCTTTTCTTGTCGATGTCCTCCGACCATGGTTTTGATACTTCCATGCAGGGATTGGCTTCTTTAAGATCCCTCCCCCTGGGTCTCCCTCGGTTGCGAAAGAGCCCTTGGTTGCTCTCCTCTTGCTTCAGGCTAGCATTTGAGGAATCGACCCAACCGGCCTCTCTTGATGAGCTCTTCGATTTCATCTTGGAGCTGAATGCATTCTTTAGTATTGTGGCCATGGTCATGATGGTAGAGACAGTACTTGCTTTGATTGCACTTGTTTGGGGGAGATCATAATTCTTGTGGTCTTGGTAGCTGATTCTTAATTTTCCTCAGAACTTGAGTTTTAGGAGCATTAAGGGGGGCATAGTTGTGGAACCTTCTAGGGGGAGAACTTCTTTGTGCCCTTCTGTCGGAACTTCTTTGATGATGAGTTCGAGGATGAGTTTGGGCTCGCTTATGCTTAAGGGGAGTCCTTGAGCATGGTCGAACTTCATTCGGTCCTCCTTCAATAGTGGGTCTATTAGACTCGTCCTTCCACCGTTCTCCTACAGCTTCTTCATCCTTCAACTTGAAGGCTTCTTCTGCATGGGCATATCCCTCAGTCCGAGCTAGCAGATCGACAAAGTTCCTGGTATACTTCTTTTCTAGGGAGAACAGCAAATCATTCTTCTGAAGGCCACCCTTGAGTGTGGCCATCGCAATAGACTAGTCCAGATTTTGGACCTTCAATGCAGCAGCATTAAACCAGGTGACATAAGCCTAGATAGATTTTTTCTCCTTCTACTTAATATTCATCCAAAAATCTGAATCTCAACGGGGATATCGGCTGCTGACAAAATGAGCCACAAATTGATGGCTCACCTGATCAAATGAGAAAATCGTACCTGGCTTCAATGCCAAGTACCAATTTTTTGCTGCTCCTTTTAAGGTAGATGGAAAAGCTCGGCATAAGATGGCGTCTGGTGTACCAATGAGCAGCATCATGGTCTGGAAGGCCTCCAGGTGATCGACCAGATCAGAAGTTTCGTCATAGCTTTCAAGCTGGGGAAGCTTGAAGTTCAGCGAAACGTGCTCTTGCATAATTCGAAGAGAGAAAGGAGGATCGATGCAGATGTCGTCATGGAGAGTCGGGGCGATGTGGTGAAGTTTTTCAATCTGTCGGCTTATTTTCTGGAGCCTTTGATTCAGGAGATCTTTACGATCATTGATCTCCAAAGTTTTCTGGTGGGATGGGAGTAAAGCTTCCCCCGGAGTTAAATCATGGTTCGAGCAATGGCTCTCCATCCTCTATTTTTCTTTTTTGGAGGTCACCAGTAGGCTAGCCCGAGTTGGCCGTCCCCCAACTAGATCATGGGGCTCCAAAAGAGCCTGCTCCATTTAATTGGCATCGGAGTCTGCCGATGTATGGCCTGCACTGCCTCCGTGAGACTGCGAACCTGCTAGACCAGTAGGTTGAACTGCTCCACTCCACTATGGCTGCAGGTGGAGCTTGAGTTACCAAAGCTGGAGTGGGAATGGATTGATCTAGACGAGATCTAGCTATAGAGGCCGTTGATCGTCGAGTCGAAGCTTTTCTGGGATGCTTTTTTTTTTTCGAAAAGAACTCTAAAGAAGAAGAAGACTGCTGAGCACTCCTTTAAGATTAAGGGAACCTCAGAAATAGAGGGGCCTTTCTTTAGCGCCAATCTTATTGGTGCAAAATCTGGTTGATGCCATATTGAGCTGGAGTTGGGGAAGATGAGGTCACCGCTGGTGACATGCAAAATAAAGTCCTATATGAAGTCGATGGTGGTGGCTCTAGTAGGACCCTCCGATGATCAAGTCAGCTCTTCTGGCTAATAGAAATGGAGTGCTCGAGTATGAATTCAATAGAGTTTTAGGAAAGAAGTCAATACCTTAGAGAAAATATATCTAGAGGGTCTCTTTTTATACACGGAGGTTATTGTAACCATCCGATAGTGGACCGCTCTGAGCTACGTGAAATTTATTATGGAGAGTGGTGTCGCTCGTGATAGACTGATAATGACAGTCATAACCGTCTGGTAGTGGGATTGCCTATAGTAGACTGATAAATGACAGTCGTAATCATCCAGAGGAAGCAGACGTTTGGAATTTGACTGAAGGAGAAGTCCGTAAGGAGTTCAGCTCTTGAAGGAATCTGATTGAAGGAGAAGTTTGAAAGAAATTTGGTTCTTGGAGGAATCCGATTGTTGGAGGAGTTCGAAAGGAGTTCGACTCCTAGAGGAATCTGATTGAAAGAGATGTCCAAAAGAAGTTTGGCTCCTGAAAAAATCCGACCTCTAGAGGAGTTTGGAAGGAGTTCGGCTCCTAAAGAAATTCGACTGAAGGAGATGTCTGGAAGAAGTTCGGCTCCTAAAGAAATCCAACCACTGGAGGAGTTCAGAAGGAGTTCGGCTTTTGGTGGAATCCGACTGAAGGAGATGTCCAGAAGGAGTTCGGCCCCTAGAGAAATCCAACTGCTGGAGAAATCTGGAATAAGTTTGGCTTCTGAAAGAATCCGACTGAAGAAGATGTTCGGAAGGAGTTCGACTCCTCAAGAAATTTGACTGCTAGAGAAAGGAGATCTTATCTCCTTCCTCTAAGCTGGGTTTCGATCGTTGGAAGGAGTTTGGCTGGGGTCCGATCGCTGGAGGAGAATTTTTGATCGAAGCTCTTCCATGATTATCAGTTATATTAGGCTAAGCATCAGGCTGGACTTCGACGGAAGTGGAGTTTATTCCTAATAGATTTAATAAAAAAAATAAAATAAAAAATAAATTAAATAAAATTTAATTTATCTTGTTGAGGATAATCTGATTATCCTATGATAATCCTAATGTCTGCCTGAGGTTCTGGATCTAGCCACGCACGCAAGTGCCTAGCCTCTACTGATATCCACTCAGATAGGATCTGGAGATCTTCTTCTTCTTTATCACTTTTCTAAAAATTAAATCTGGATCTAATTTTGAAGATCTTAAAAACTCATTTCGAAGATGTAAGTTGTCTCTTGCAGCAGTGCTATCTTCTTTCTTTTTGTGTCACCTTTCTCTTGCTTGGATCGCACCAAACTTGTGCCCAAAAATTCTTGGGCATGGGTAGGAGAGAGAACACCTGAAGATGGTGTGGAGGAGGAAAAGGGGCAGTCTTGTAGCATGGGCAATGGGCAAAGGATCTTTTTTTATCTTGGCGTAGATAGGGTTTTTATAGACCCTATTACGCCATGCAGTGCCACATCATCTTGGTCAATCACGATCTTTTATGCAATCAGATCTAAATCTAATTGGTGGGATGACATCATCTGATCTAATCAAATGAGAGGCCCTCTAGAACCTCCTTAGGTGGCGCCAAGATTGGTCAAAGATAAATCTTTGGTGCCACTTAGGTAGAATGCATGAAGCAACCTAGAGTTCCATTTGTATGGGACTCCAAGTGTCACATCTTTGGCTGCACGCCTCCCTAGGTGTGCACCCCCTCTCTTTCCTTCTTTTAGTAGTAGGACAAAGCCCCATCTTCTCTCCTATAGGTGCATGATACATGGGCAGATGTCTAAGTATCAAAGGTCAACATTTGACCAAATGTCCGAAATAGGATTTAGCAGGTGATGGAAAATGGCAGGTGTTATCTCAAATTCATCTCATAAATTAAGACAACCCTTTTCTAGCTTGGACAAGCTCTAGTCAGACCAAGTAAAGGTACTTGAGTGAGCCCAATCATATTTGGCTTAGTCGAGATAGACATTAATGATAATTAAAGAAGAACATTAGGCTCAATCGTGTGCTAGCATGATTTTCTTGAACCTAATTGAATCTAATTCAAATCAATTAAACTGGGTTAGTCTAATTGATGATATCCAGATCGAAACCCTTATTTGTGTGATCCAGTTAGGTTCAATTTCATATGGTAATAAGGTATGTCGCGATCTCTATCATCGACATCATCAAAATACCTTCCGATGGATCAGAACTTTTCTGATTCAGACAACTAGTATGATTGATCATCTAAATTATTCTAATTTCTCTCAAAATCCACCAGTGATACCTAGTAGCATATGGTGGCAATCCATCAGAACTGAAAATGAACCTTTTGATGCAGTTATCTGTGTGATTAAGTTCTTCTATCTTGAGCTCCGACTGGATTGGGGTTAAGGTAATCTCATCAAACCCTAATATCCATCATATGATTAATCATTCGATTTAAGTCCAATATGAAAATTTTAATAGAAACTCTTTCTATTATTTCACTCTACCATGGCCATGGGCTTATAGACTTGATTCTCATGATCATCATAGGGCTTCTCCTCATCTACCGAGGTAGATAGATTTCCTATTGGTGCAATCCAATTTCTACAATGAACATGCTATAGCCAACATACACCTCAGGATTCCGAATGGCTAGGAGATCGAGTCATGGTGTAGTGAAACTATAACACCCTCAAGATGAACTATCGATGCACCTCAGGTCAAAGAACCAGACACACAACTGCAACTTTGAGCCAGTCATTGATGAGAAGGTAGACTTTCTAATGACTGCTCATGGTGGTCACGCTCAGTATCTTCGTTCTCTCATGAGTATCTGTACCCTCGCTCTGATGTCTCTACACCATAGACTTGAGACTCATCTAGTATAAAAAAATGATTGTTCACCAACCTTTTAGATCAATCACCATCCTCATGATGATCCTACGGTCAGGAGCATTTTATGAGTTAATAATGAAAATTCATGTTTTAAATTTTCAACTCTTGAAAATAAGAACTATCATTGCCATTAACTCAAGGAATGTATCACAGATATCAAATACACATTATGATAGAAAATAATCTATTTTATTATTTATAATCAAAATTATAATTATGCCTGTTGGTGCAGAAACTGGTTGACGTCGGATTGAACTGAAGTGGAGGAGGATGAGGTTGCCATCGATGATCTGCAAAATAACATCCCATTCGGAGCTGGTGGGGGTGGCTCTAGCAAGACCCTCCGACGCTCAAGTTAGCTCTGGCCAACAGAAATGGAGTGCTCAGTATGGTGTTCGGCAGAGTTTCAAGGAGGAGAGAAGAGTTTTAGAACCTGGCCTAAGCGTATCTGGAGGATCCTTTTTATAAGCGGAGTTTGTTGTAACTGCCCTGATTAATGATTGTCGTAACTATCCTGATCAATGTCGATCGTTATTAACTTGATAAATATCGATCGTTATTGACTTGATAAATGCCGATCATTATTATTGTGTAACCGTTTAGTAGTGAGATCGCCCATAGGAATCCGTCAATAGTCTGTAAGAAGTTCGGTTTCCATAGAAGTTCGGCCACTAAGGAGTTCGGCAGCTGAAGGAGTCCGCAAGGAGTCTGGCTTTCATGGAAGCCCGATGGTTGAAGGAGTCTGCAAGGAATTCGGCTTCCGTAGAAGCCCGACTGTTGGAGGAGTCCGCAAGGAGTCTGACTTTCATAGAAGCCCGACCGCTGGAGGAGTCCGCAAGGAGTCTGACTTTCGTAGAAGCCCGACCGCTGGAGGAGTCCGCAAGGAGTCTAGCTTTCGTTGAAGTCCAACCGCTAAGGAGCTCGGCTAAGGCTCGTCCGCTGAAGCTTTTTCATGACTATCGATTGCATTATTGGTTGAGCATCTGATTGGACTTCGGTGGGAGTGGGGTTTATCCCAAACAATAGCCCCTCCACTCTCGAGTTTGAAATTCGAAGGAAGGGAGTACCAAAATAGGCGACTGTCGAAGTCCTTTTCTGGGCTCTGCATCCATTGAAGTTGAAGTTCGGGGGATCATATCTCCTATCCTAGAGGTTACCTTGGGGGAGATCTCATCTTTCGATCGAAGTTGATGGAGATCCTATCTCCTATAGACTTCGGAGCTTAGACTTGGACTTTGCTCGCATTAGGATGAGGTTCTCCTCCTGTTCCTAACGGGCTGTGGGGGCACGTAAGGGCCGTTGTAAGGGCCTCTCCCCCCATCTCATCTATGGTGAATGAGGCCTTCGACTTTGCTCGCATTAGGACGAGGTTTTCCTCCTCTTCCTAACGGGCTATGGGGGCACGTAAGGGCTATTGTCAGGGCCTCTTCCTCCATCTTGTCTAAAGTGAATGAGGCCTTCGACTTTGCTCGCGTTAGGATGAGGTTCTCCTCCTATTCTTAACGAGCCACTTTCGCTCGTTTCTCTCCTGTCATCATGTAATTTTTGCACCAAAAAACAATAATGCTAAATGAAGGAGTCTTATTAAAGGCAGTTTACTAGTAATACATCCTCAGATTTTCTGAGTTCTAAGGTCGAGAAAGCATTATTCCTCCAAGCTCCTTCAGACGATAAGTTCCAGACCGGACGACCTCCACCACTTTATACGGACCTTCCTAATTTGGGGTGAGCTTTCCTTGGCTCTAAGGCTGTGAGACGGCGGCTCGCCGAAGCACTAGGTCCCCCACTCTGAACGTCTTACCTCTAACTCTGGAGTTGTAGTACTGGGCCACCTTCCATATGTAGGCTGCCATCTAGATGCGGGCTTTCTCTCATTTTTCTTCCAGCAGGATGAGGTTAACTCTGAGGTCCTGGGGGTTGAGTTGCTTGTTGATGAAGGAAAATTCTGATTTCCCGGACCAGGTTCATTCAGATTTGATCAGATCAAGAGATATATTTCAAATTTTTTTTCTTTGATCCAGATCAGATCTAAGATATTTTAGATCTAGTTATTATTATTTTAGAAATTAAAATAAAATTAGATAAATTAAATTAAATTTAATTTACCTTGAAGTGAGTAATCTTATTATCCGTTGATGATCCTGTATGTAGCGGAAGGTTCTGGATCTAGCCATGCAAGTACCTGGCCTCTACCGATATCCACTCGGATTGAATTTGGAGATCCTCTTCTTCTCTATCACGTCTTCAGAAATTAGATCTAGATCTGATCTAAAGGATCTTCAAAACTCCTTTTGAAGATCAGCAGTCATCCTTTGCAGTAGTGCAGCCTTCTAGCTTTCAGTCGCCTTTCTTTGATTTGGTTCCCACCAACCAAGCTCCAAAACTCTTTTGGGCATGGAGAGGAGAGGGAGAAGGTGGGTTTGGCATGGAGGAAGAGGGGAGAGGCAGCCTAGGGGTGTGGGGAATTGTGATTCAATCTTATTTTGAGTTGGGCGCAGGGTCTTATTTATAGATTAACTGTGATCCAACTCTTCTTCCCAACCAATCACAACTCTTTATGAAATCAGATCTAAATCTGATTGGTAGGAATAGAGTCCCCTGGATTCCTCCTTAGAGGATGCTTAAGACCAGTCAAAGTTGGTTCTTAGGAGAACTCTAATTGGAATCCAAAAAGGAGATGGAGTCCCTATCCAACAGGGACTCCTGGGCGCCTCCAGCTTGGGCACACGCCAAGGGTGGCGTGCGCCCTCTTTCTTGCCAGGTTCTGGTAGGGGGACAGGCCCCCACCAGTTCTTCAATAGGTGCATGACACGTGGACGAAAGTCAAAGTATCAATGGTCAATATTTGACTAGTCAAAGGTAGACTTTTGATCAAAGTCAAAGAACAAGAAATGGCAGGTGACCAAAAATGGCAGGTAATGTCTTACAAAATAAGACAACCTTTTCTGACTTGGATAATCTCCAGTCAGACCATATGAAGGCCTCTGATTGAGCATAAACTCCTTTGGCTCAGTCAGGACAACTTATTCATGATAGCAAAAGAAGAACGTTAGGTTCAATTGAGTGCTGGTACGATTTTCTTGAACCTAATTGAATCTCATTCAGATCAATTGAACTAGATTAGTTCAATTGATGATCACTAGATTCAAACCCTTGTTTGTGTGACCCAGTTAGGTTCAGTTCTGTATGGTAATAGGATATGTCATGATCTTTATCATCGACATCATCGAAACTTCTTTCGATGGATCAGAACTCTTCTGATTTAACTAATTAGAATAATCGATCATCTAAATCATTCTAATTGCTTCCAAAATCCATCAGTGACACCTAGCAGTATATGGTGGCAACCCATCAGAGCTGAATGCAAACCTCTTGGTGCAGCTACCTGTGTGATTAAGTTCTTCTATCTTGAGCCTCGATCAGATTAGGGTTAAGGTGAACTCGTCAAACCCTAGTTTCTATCATATGATGTAATCATTCGATTCGAGTCCGATGTGAAAATCTAAATAGAAACTCTTTTTATTATTTCACTCTGCCATGGCTATGGATTTTTGGACTTGATTCTCATGATTATCATAGGGCTGCTCATCTACCACTGAGGTAGATAGATTCCATCTTGATGCAATCCAGTTCCTACAATAAATATGCTATAGCCAACATACACCTCAGGATTCCGAATGGCTAAGAGACCGAGTAATGGTGTAGTCAAACTATAACACCCTTAAGGTGAACTGCTAATGTACTTCAGATCGAAGAATCAGACACACTACTGCAGCATCGAGTCAGTCATTGACGAGAAGGTAGACTCCCTAATGACTACTCGAGGTGGTCACGCTCAGTGCCTTCGTTCTCTAACGAGTACCTGTACTCTCGCTCTGGTGTCTCCACACCGTAGAACTCAAGACTCATCTACTAAAGAGAAGCGATTGTATACCAACCTTTCGGATCAATCACCATCCTCGTGATGATCCTATGGTCGGAAGCATTTTATGAGTTAACAATGATTATTCATGTCTTAAATTTTCAACTCTTAAAAATATGAATTATCATTACCATTAACTCAAAGGATGTATCACAGACACTAAATACACATATCTGATAGAAAATAACCCATTTTATTGATATTAGTCAAAATTATAATTTTGCCCCTAGAAGTGTATTACAAGTGTCAACCAATTCTGGCTTCTAGGGCACATATATCTAATAATCTTCCACTTGTCCTAAAGCCAATTGGCTATAAGTCTAAGTCCCATCTTCTCAAGGTGGGCTTCGATCTTCTACTGGCCCAACGGCTTTGTAAATGGGTCTGCCATATTATCTGCCGAGTTGACTCTCTTGACCTCGACATAATCCTTTTTGAGGTAATCACGGATGAGGTGGTATCGCCGCTCAATATGCTTGGATTTTTGATGAGACCTCGGCTCCTTAGCAAGGGCTATGGCGCCATTGTTGTCGCAGTATAGAGGAATGGCATCTGATGGAGTTATTTCGATTTCTGCAGCAAATTTCTTGTATCAGAATGCTTTCTTCGCAGCTTCTGATGCAGCGATATATTCTGCTTCCATGGTGGAGTCTACTATCATCGTTTGCTTGAAACTCTTCCAGCTGATAGCACCATCATTGCACACAAACAGACTCCCAGATATCGACTTTCGATCATCTATGTCGGACATGAAATCCGAGTCTGTGTATCCCTGGACTTAGAGTTATCCGTTACCAAAGACCAACATCATATTCTTAGTTCTTCTTAAGTACTTAAGGATACATTTCACAGAAGTCTAGTGTTCTTCACCTGAATTTGACTAATATTTGCTTGTGACACTCATAGCATGGGCTATATCAGGTCGTGTACATAGCATGGCATACATGAGGCTCCCTATTGCA